>QGSO01000261.1:1688992-1792848 GCA_011037825.1 Carya cathayensis
TTGTATCTCAAGTATTCTTTTGATCACAACCATTTTAGACTAGTGTGGTGATCACGGCTTTTTAGTATGCCTTTATGTATGAAATATGTTTCAAGTATTTGGGATATTTTTAGTTTGGTGCATAGTATTGCTAAAGAAAAAAATTATCCGCTGCGAATATTGCATAATGCTAGATGCATGTTAGGAACATTGCATCTTATATGTCATGAACGGGGGCAGGTAACCTTGTGTTGCATGTCTCGACGCTTCAAATGTCCGTTCAATCCCAAGCGGAATTTGGGGGCGTCACATAGATCATGATGTTTATATAGAAATTAGATGAGAATCCGCATCAATATCGATCACCGATAAAATTCCTGACAATTTCCCAAGGTAAGTGCCTGATAACCTGATGACATATGACTCGGTTATCCAAGTGGAAAATCTGGATTCGAAACCCTTCTCCCCCTTTATAAATAGTAGAAGTTGGTTGAAAAGATCATATCCTCCATCTAGATCATGATGTTTATATAAAAATTAGATGAGAATCCGCATCAATATCGATCACCGATAAAATTCCTGACAATTTCCCAATGATTAAAACCGTATATACGTACGTACTAGAGCAATCAGAACATGCACTTTGTTATCCAATCCAATAATCTAAAATACTATATATGAAAATGAAAATCTAAAAGGTAAAACAACTTCCATAATAGAAAGTACAAAAATTCTATTTGCAATCACTTTTGCATACTCTTTACGCACTCCACTAATGTGATTGACTACATCACTTTTTTTAGTATAAAATAACTGTTTTGACCAATCATATCAGTGGAGTGCACTAGATTATTCTAGTGCACTCCACTGAAGTATCGAAACCAAGTGCAATATATGTGTGTGCCAGCACACTGATTTCCCCTACTAATTAAGTATCTATGTTCAGGAGCTAGTAACATGCAGTTCAAGCTAGCTATAGGTCTGCTTGATAACGAAGATTTGAAATGAAGAGGTGAAGTTGTTGAAACTCCTATAGCTTTATCTGTTCTCTTTCTCATAGAAGAAAAGAAAGAAAATAGAAACAGCAGCTAAAAATAGATTTCTCAGCTCCCAAAAATAGATCGAAGATTATCAATACGTATTGCATATATATATATAGTCTTTTTGGTCTTGTGCTGCATTTTATGGCCAAAAGAATGCAGAGATTGTGAGAGGGACACCTCGCCTAGTTATTAATCACAAACCATTGAACAAAGTCTTAGAGTGAATTAAGTAACCTATCTCCAATAAGAATAATTTGATTCATAGGCTTAGTAACGTAGTAGTCTTCTCCAAGTTTGACCTAAAATCAGGATTTTGGCAAATCCAGATTAGTGAGTCAAATATATATATATATATAAGACTGCCTTTACTACCCCATTTGGACATTATGAGTGAAATGTAATGCCTTTTGGACTCAAATTATATGGTCCTGATGAATTCCAAAACATTATTAATGATATTTTCAATTCATTCACCCATTTCCCTATTGTTTACATTGATGATATCCTCTTATATATATATATATATATATACACCTTCCTTTTTTGGGGTCACAGTTGTGACATGTGGACTCTGTTGAGGTTAGATTTTTCATACTATATAAACTATCATCAAGCTTCCTAGATTAAGAATTGGAGTGACAGCAAGCATTTTATTTTTCTCAATTTTGAAAAAAGAACGCTCAGCTATCTTCTTTCTTTAAAAAGTTTAGTGAGACTTGCAAGTGAGGAGGATGTGTACTCCACACTACTAAATGAGTGCATGACACATCCTCAATAATGGATTTAACCTCTGCTACTAAATGAGGAGAAAAGAACCCTCAAAACTATCTTCTTAGTTAATTACATACCATTGCTAAGGATGTTTCCTGCACACCACAAATCCACAACCTCAACTTATAAATTGCATTATTCATACCCTTCTTTTGATTCTAAGAAACACAATTTTGAGGGTTCTTTTTATCTAATCTTACCGATTATTACTATTAATTTGAAGAGAATTTAATCTTTAAGCTTTTCTTATGAATGGCAGTAATATCCAAGAGAGCTTAAGACAGCCGAGATACCAAACATAAACATTTCAACAATTTTGGAGTTTTTTTTAATCTTATCCATTACTATAAATTTGAAGAGAAATTAAACTTTAAGCTTTACTTATGAATGGCAATAATATCTAGGAGAGCTTAACACAGCTGAGATACCAAACATTTCGAAGCTATCAATACATTAAAAAACATTTTACTGAAACCAAGAGTTAGAGAGAGATTGGTCACATATTAGAGGAAGGAGAGGGACCTAGTGATCAAAAGTCAAATTCAATCCACGACGAAGAATGTAACAACCCGCTCCTTATTTGTCTTATAGTTACAAGCCTTGTTCTGTGTGCTGAGCCTTGATGGTGTGTTTTTAAAGATACCAAGTGGATTTTTAAATGTCCTAAAAATATTATATGTAATATTTCCAGTGTTATTGGACTAAACTTATTTTTAAATAACACAATTATAATCTTTTTTAAGAGCTCCAAAATATTATAATTGAGAAAAATTATTTAATTTGAATGATTTCAGTCATTTAAAAATATTACGAGATTTAAATTATGTTGAAAACTCTAAATTAATGATGAAAGAATATTATTTTATGAATTTTAGTTATTAAATAATATTTTATTTTAATTCCTCTTAGTGTTTTATATTAAATAAATGTTTACACATTTTGAAATCTGTATTTACACCTACCGTTAGATCATTTTGTGAATCCCAAGACGAAGGACCTGGGTTAAATACTCAAGCCCCTACATTTTTTCCCTCACTTTTTTCTTTTCCTTCTCTCTCCTTTCCCTCTCTCCCAACCCAATGGACAGGCTCTCCCCTTCCTCTCCATGGCTGTGCCTCTCTTCTCCAACCCAGCTCCACCGCTGACCACCTTTAGTCACCTTCACCATCGGCAGCTCCCCCTCACGCCGGTGAGTCCAAACTCATCGATGGCGAGTCACACAACAACCTCCCTCTCCTCTTACAGCAACTCAACCGAATGGGTTTCAAAACCCATTCTCCTCCTTTGTGCCACTGTGCGTGGCCAATGAAGCCACCGAACACCTCCACTGGTATCACCACTTCACAGGCTCCATCTCTCCCCAACTCTGTCCCTCTCCGTTGGATCCCCCTCACACATGAAACCCATGGAAACCCATATGGGTTCTCCCCATGCGCTGCCATACGTGACAGGCCACCAGCTACCACCCACGACCTCTCCTAACCACCCCATTCCTCCTCCCCTTGACCCAACCACCACCTTGCCACCATAGCTCCACCACACCTCCCTTAGGTCCTCCATGGCCAGCCTTAACCCCTAGCCTTGAAACCCACGAATTCCCATGCCATAAGACCCACAGCCTAAACTCCTCCACTATCCACCGTGCCTCCACCTCGTGCCACCTCGGTACCACCATGAGGCCACCAGCCTAGGACCACGACCAAACATTTCCTTGCTCAGATCCACACCCATAGCCACCTTCAGTAGCCCAAACAGCCACTGTACGCAGTTTAACCGTGACGTACGACTCTTTGGACGCCTTCGACCATGACGGGCAGCAAGTAACGCACGGATTATCTCATCGATGGTATAACTCTCTATTTCTCATTATTTACAATAAAAGATTAGTTGATAGGTTGTGGATTGTGCTGTTAGTATTGTGGAATTCACTCATAGTTATGAAGTGAGTGTTGGGCATAATTGTGTAATGTGATGCGTAGTGTTGTGGACTGTATTGTGAAGTATGGGTGTGAGATATATGCCGTAATTATAATGCGGTGTAGTGTTGTGAAGGGAGTACACATGGAGTGTACTCCATGTAGTGTGGCAATGAACCGTGTGGCATGCGCCGTAGTGATGTGTGACGTAGTGTGAAGAGAGTACATGTGGGCGTATGCTCCATGTCGTGTAGAGACACACCGTGTGGTGTGCATCGTGGTAAATCATGATGTAGCAAAGGGAGCACACATGGTGCATACTCCATGTGATGTAGCGATACACCGTATGGCGTGTCTCCAAGAAAAGGATGGTTGCGTAGTTGAGGAGCGTAGAGCGTATGATGTAGTGTCGAGAATTGTGTAACAGTGTCCCAAAATAGCTGTGATGTGGCCTATAGTCCGAGGTGACAGGTGTTGCCTTGTAGTTGACTTATGGTTTAGAGTATGTGTGAAGTGATAGGATAGTGTAAGAGTAGCACAGTGGAAGCATGACGGGTGATGTGACGTAACTTGGGATTTGTCTCGAGCTACGTAATGTGATAGAGATGTAATGGTGAATGGAGCTCTGTCGTGTCAAGTGTTGGGATGAACTTGTAAAGGGGCCAGGAAGTAGGAAGGTTCTGCTGACCGGGTTTGAGTAGAAATTGGTATCGGAGTATGGAGCTTGTTTATACAAGCGGACGTTCATTGGACTACAAGTTGATCTTAGGTGATAAAGGGTAAGGTACATGTGCATCTGGTGAGACAGTGTACCAGACGGATGTATCATATATAATGGGTAATCTGTCCTAAGCATGGTTGCACGATGTTTAAGCCTTAAAGTTGGCTTAAAGTCATGTGACATGTATGGATGGGAATGAGCATTGAGTCTGGGCTAGGAAGCATGAAGGTAGTAATGGGTATATTGTCTAAGATCGGGATGCGTGACTTAGTTGGTCTGAGTCATGCATTGGAATGTGGTTAATAGGAGAGTAAGACGAATGTTTTAGTGTCTTCACCCTAAGGTAAATCATGGAGATAGTGACGGTAAATGGACCTCGAAGGTTTTAGCATAGTAAATGGCACATAAGAACCCAGGGATGGATGGAGAGTATTCCAAGTGAAACGTAGTTCTATTTCTAGTTTAGTTGCTCATGTACTTGATTGAGAATAATGTTAAGGTTATGTGTATGCATGTAAGTTGCCATCTGACATGCATACGAATGGACTGCATGAGATGAGTTTGGCATGAAGTCCAGGTAAGTATTACGTTCATACTCTTCTAGAGTTTTCTAAAGATATAAATGAAAATGAAATGCTTTTTCCCTTACGATGTTTTACGAAATGACATGAAAAATGCTTTACGAAAGAATGCTAAATATAACCTTTCAAGTATAAGTAATGACCCTTCTTGGCAACCCTTTTTTTATGCCCCCAAAGTATTAAGTGCAAGCATGTGAATGAATGCTATACGTGGTAAGCATTGTAGCTATTTTCACGAAATGAAATGCGAGACTTAGGCCTTATGCTTTCAATGACGCAAAGAAAGTGTTTTAAAGGCCCGTATGAAAGATAATGTTTTAAGTGATACCATAAACTAATATTTTAAATGATGCCATGAAAGATGATATGAAGCCCATGCTTTTAAACGACGTTTACGAATGAAAGGACTGAAAGAACTGTAAAGAACTTAAAGGACTGGATGTTTAATGTATGAAAACACATAACGACTATAACTGAATGAACGGATAAGGGTACCGAAGGATTGGACTGGGCAGATTGCAATGCCTGGTAAGTATTATTGGTAGTGCACCCAGTGCTGCACTCTAATAGAATGGATTCCTAACCCGTGGCTATGGGCGGAATCAGGTCCAAAATACCGCTAGCCCTAATACACAGGGCGTAACAGTGTGCAACAGCCAATGAAAGAGATATGAAAGAATGTATGTATGTTAATAAAAGATGTATGCATGATAAGCGATAAGGCAGTGAGGCGTGTGGAACTGTTTACAAGAAGAAAACCCTTTTTAAAGAAAAAACCCACATCGCAACGTTTTAAAGTGAAATGAATGTCTATGTATGATATGTATGGAGTGATGAATGCATAACTGAAAACCTATGTTATTATAGTTTAACTGTATTAAGTAATGTTTACGAGTCATCGACTCATTTTAGTTTTCATGTTTGCCCTCCCAGGAACAAGATGAGCATGACGCGTCAGGACAGACACAGCCCAAGGGGAAGAGCACGAAAGCCTAAGTGCAATGTTTTGTACAAGATATTTTAATTATAGAATTTAATATTTTCCGTTGTAACCCTTTAAATTAATAAACATGTTTTATTTATAAACATGGAGTCTTTTGTATCCTAGCATGGAAGGAAAAGAAATTTGAAAATGAACTATAATTCACGTCTCTTTTCATAAAATCATTTTCCAAATGACCCACCACAAAGATGGGCATTACAAAAAAGGAAGAGGGACTCACCGTCTGCAAGTAGAAGCGATCTTGAGAGAGAGGTTGCACGAAATCTGAGAGAGAGGGCATGGGGTTAGGGTTCATTGAGCGGAGGAGGAAGTAAACACCAACATCACGAATCCTGCAAGGGTTTGGGTTTCCCATTAATGAAACACACTGTTTCAATAGACTATGCATTTCTATCTCCACAAGGCACCTCTCCCTTCACTAAACACAGAGTTGCATTTTGCCACACTAACTGGCATGCACAGGGCCTTCCCCTTCACTATTGCTTTTAGACTATTTTTTTTTCCACCCCTAGCCATTATCACAGATCGAAATGTGGTTTTCACCAACAGTTTTTGGAAGGAAATGTTTAGACTACATGGAACACAATTGAACTTCACTTGAGCCTACCATCCTCAATCAGATAGTCAAACTAAAATAGTCAACAATTGTGTCTAATAATACTTGAGGTGCTTTGTTAGTGAGAGGCCAAAGCAATGGGTTCACTAGCTACCTTGGGCAGAATGGTGGTATATTACTTCTATACATTTCAACAAGAATTACACCCTTTAAGGCTTTGAATGTCATTCCACCTCCTTCTTTGATGCAATATGTGTTAGAATCATGTTTTTGCAGCCAAATACTATGGTCCATTTAAGGTGTTGGAGCATATTGGAGAAGTGGCCTATAGATTGTAGTTGCCACTTAATTCTTCTATGCATCAAGTTTTTCATGAATCAAAGTTAAAGAAACATGTGGGGTTAGATGCTAAGATAACCTTCAATACCTTTGATAGATCTCATAGCTATAGGAGAACTGAACCTAAGTCCATTTTTCAAAGAAGAATGACAACTTGTAATAACCAACCATTCATTGAGATACTAGTTAAATGGCATAGAGCTCCCGAGGAAGACTCATCTTGGGTCCCTATAGAACAACTACGATTCCAGTACCCTGACCCTATGGACAAGGTCTTCTAAAGGAGAGGGGAATTTGAATGAGAGGCTATCAAGATAGATTGAGTTGGGGACTGAAGGAATAAGAAGCACATGAGTAGCACATGATTCATTAATAGGATGAAATGACAGAGTTGTCCTCACTTAATGTGGTTAGATTACCATTCTGTCTTTACCACTGTAACTAGAATAACTGGAATTCAATGGTATAAGAATTGGAACTCGTGAGAGGAACATTCATTCAAAAATTTTAATACAACTTATTTCTTGGATGCTCTAATCCCTCGAAGATCATATCATTCATATGTTCTTGATTTCTCTTGAAATTCTAGAAAGTTGTAACAACTAATGAATATCATGTAGTTAAGAACTCAAGGATCAAAGATGTAGTTTGATGAGATGGCAATACTTATTCTATGTGTATATATTTCATGGAAGAGTTTAGTTTTATGCTTTTGTAAGGCCAAAATTAGAGAATAAGGAATAAGTGAAGTCAAGAGCTGATGTTTTACTCTCAGTTAATATGAGGTTTTCTTCTCTCCATTTGAGCTTTTGATTCATGAAACAAATAAGATTTTTGCAACATATCTTTTGTTTTTTTTTTTAGTACAAACCAGCACCAACAAAGGCTGGTAAATGTTGGATGGCGTCGCGATAGCCTATGGGTGGTTGCAAGCTAGTTGTGGCTGCCAAAGATAGACAAAGGGTAGTGGTTGGTGGTGGCATTTAGACAACTATACACCTTAAACCTAGAGTTCACAACAGGAGGGAATCTCCTATTTCCATCTCTCATCTTCTGATTCTCACAACATACACGAATGTGATGCATGCAAGAATATTTGAATGCTGAACTATGAAATCAAAACTGGAAACCAAAGGAAAGAATTTGGTAATCCTAGTAAACTAACCGCCACTTAGTAGTTGGGATAAGATTAATAATATATTATGGTTAAGAAAATGACGAAGGTTTTCAATACAACTTGTTGGAAGATGATACAAATTAATAGGTAATCGCATATGTTGAAGTCGAACGATCATAAGCCATACGAGTAAAGCCCATTGCTTTTGCTGACTGCAAACATATTTACAATGGATCAATTAACTAGTGATGAGAAATAATACATAATTTCACAAATATAGACAAAAGCAGACATATTTACAGAAACAAGAATTTACACATGGGATCCAATTGTTTTTCTCAATGCAGTCACCCAGTGAACAGCGGGATGCGACTTCTGATTGGCTGGCGGCATATTGGACAATTGGAAACTCGTGGTCCACAGTCTTTGCAAGTCTACAATGAAATCATTGTTATACATAATGATTGAAATACCAGCAAATGAGGGAAAAAATAAGAGCAAATATAGCTATCACTGCAGCTCACCATGTGTCCACAGCCAAATGCCAAGTCCTTTGGATTGGTTAGGCAGATTGGGCACTCCTATATTTAAATTAGACAGAAAAATAAATCAGAGATCTGAACTGATAAAACCCATCAAGGAATAGACCTAAGACTAGATTGGAAGAGTTAACATGTTCCTGTAAGAGTCCCTTCACCAGGTAGGTTAGACTATCATACCATGGGTGGCAGAACTTACAATGAGCTAGGTGACTCCCAATGTTTGAACGGTAAGCGGGTTTAGACTGCATAGCTAGATAGGTAGACTGCTTGTTAAGTCTTATTTCTAATTTTGGACTCCCTATGTGTTTACTTAGCAATGTTGCCAGGCCACTGCTTGGCCAGTTTTTAGAGCAATAATATATAGACACGTGACACTCTCACAAACAAGGAAAAACACGTTACACTATAATCATACCGATTGGTTGCGTCCATCTCCCATCGTTGTTGATGATGGAAGGATGCTTGGCTGTTGAGTCGGAGGAGGGCGTGGAACGATTTTCTTTGCTCTTCCTGTCACACGTCTTTAATCCAAGAGCAAATGTTGGTAAGAAACCATTCACAATCTAGTTCAAGTTCAATAACATGACATTTGCCTTTCACCCACAATTGAATTTGGCATAACTGGAACAACAAAGAGAACTCGTATAGTTCTGAGTCTATATCCAATCATTGGCTCATAGAATACCTCAATTTTTCACAGAAAAGCTCTCACTTCAGGGAAGTTTATATCGGGTTTATAGCCACCACTTGAAAACTATAATATGATAAGGATAAGGACCCTACCCAATTATGTGAAGCTCAGTTGCTGCTTTGTACTGGAAGGGGATCTCCATTAGGGCGGCTAGAGCAAAAGCTGTTTCTTTTGTGGAAGGTGTCCCATTCTTTGACATTATTTCAGTGAAGTTGACAAACTACACAGAAAATATGTTATTTAAAAAATAAAACATTGCATCAAATCAAATCAAAGTTAATTATATGCTACTACTGTGATACCTGAAAGTTATCAAATTCGCGTGCAGGGATCTTGTCATCAAACTTCCTCATGTCTTCCCAAGGTCCATCACCAACTCCGACAAGAACAATTGACAGAGGATATGAACTGGATGTCAATATCAAAAAGGTAAACTGTTTAGTTTTAACAACATTGCTTCTAAACAGCACAACTGCCACAACTGTTTCTTTAGCATCTGATCATTTATACTAATTTAACTGTCACTGTCTCACCAGATCTACTTATTTCACAGTTAAGCTTGTGCATTAAAGGAGACAAAGGCTGTATATTAGAATTTTTGGATTTTAATGTTCGGACTTGGGAAAGCCCAGTAAACTATTCAAATACCTTTTTTCACTGTATGATTGTTTTCCTCCTCTAATACAAATAGAAGCATCTTAGGTTAAAGCATTGTAAAAAGTATTTCAAAATTTAATAATTAGCATAGTCCACAATCCTTTGCTCCTTTTGTGAGTTAAACAGATTTAATAGCACCAAAAGAAGCACAGCTACCGCCCACAACACAGCCAACATGGCACGCTAACTCTAGATCATACCTTGCCCATCAGAACCCAAATTGAGATGACAAACAACAAAACCGCTGCCCATATACCTAGTTGTCATAGATTCTTCAAAGTAGCAGAATGCTTGATTTTTGGACCAGGAAAGTTGAGCCCCCACAACAGATATTTCTTTGAAATTCAAACAGTACCACTAGTAAAAAAACAACTTACAGAATCCCTATTCTACTGATACCACTACTTAAACAACTACTGATACCTTAGCCCTCCAGCATTTTCTTTTACCGACTGAAGAATCCCAATTCTAGCATTTTAAAGAATAAATTGCAGATAGGATATAAATGAAACAATGCCTGACCAGGCCTTACTTCAATAGTAAAAAGAAAAGAAGAAAAAAATTCAATTAAAACCTAAAACCAGAAAATATAAATTCGTCTATCTGCAAGACTCTACCTTGCATTGACGATTGATTGGATTGTTTTGGCTTCTTGTGGACTTAATTCATTATAACTCGTACGGACTCTCTTTGTAACCTTCACAATAAAGAAATCACTCTCAATAAGATAGAATGTGTGCATGAAACCACGTTGCAGCTGGGTGATCAACATAATTTTATTTCTATAGTTTAATGTTTCCATTTGAACATTAATTTCTGTTCTCCGTATTTCTTTTAATAGTTTTAACTCCAAGAACCAAATTTAGACCATATGTGCAAACTCTTATAAAATTTTCGAGACTTGAACAATAATTTGGAAACCATCATCATCTAAAGAAATTTATATCATATAAAAGAATAATTACATATATTGTAAGTTATTTAAAACTACTTTGCATGAATTAAGTAACTGGATTTACTATGCATATGAATAATCATTTAGTATTTCAGCTGACTACACTGTCTCCTCACCGACTATGGATGCAGAAAAAAGTGAGATGAGAGCTTGATATAACAGAATATTGAGGGTTATGAAAGAAAATGGGAGAAAGGTTTTAAAAATAGATTTTTAGGTAAGAAAATTTTAGTGTCTTTAACCTTATCACTGCATAAGAAAAGTTTACTATTTAACCTTATCAGGCCTCTAAATAGTAAATATAGTTTTTTAGGCAGTGTTTATTAGGGTGTCTTTGGGACCCTCTAAATTGCCTAGGCATTGAGCTTATCCCTTTATCACAGTTTGTTAGTGGGTCTGCGAGAGAAAAAGAGAGAGATAGAGAGGACTTGATTTCAACCTGGCCATCGGCAATGATAACCAACACATGGTACTGGCCACCAGTTTTCTCTACAACGTCGATTGCAGCCTCAACCACCGGAGCATAAGAAGTTGGCCCTTAAACAAAATTACACACATCTATGAAGCCATGTCACTTGAGACAAGCAAAATATTATAGAAAAGGTTAGCTAATGTCAAAAGCAGAAAGTAGAACGTAATCCATGGCTTGGTGCCATCATATTCCAATTAATGAAGTATTAGTACTATTACAATGATGGAAGAGGAAACCAACCTGAGAGCTGCAAGGCCGGAACAACTTTCTTATAGCAGGACAAAACTTCTTCAAAACCATGGCAAGGTGACTTATCACTGTGAAAACTAAACACTTCTTCATCATGTGTGGTGGCTATACAGAAAATAATCCAGGGATCATATTAGAAAATGTGAGAATATTGTCAATATGTTCGACTTTAGAGGACTAGACATACCATCACCAAAACCAAAACAAGGAATTAAGTTGTCTTCATCAAAAGGGGCTAAAGTCTTTCCAATCACAGCTATGGCCGTCTCATATGGATTAGGCGTATCTCCAATGGCATGCAAGCTTCGGTTATTGAACGAGACTTGGCCTTCAGTAACAAGATTGATGCATTAGTCTCAAAGATATACAAGGTCTATATTATTGGTTAACCAATAAACACTACGTGCCAAGTTAGATCCTTGAATATGTGATCATTGCATCATAACAGGGGATCATATATATGTTAGCAAGGACCTTTCAAAGATGTATCGACCCTCAATATAATGAAGCATTTATGCAGAAACTACCTAAGACTATGTACAAGGAAATAGAATGAAACATCCCTTAGTTTTGGACCTTTGCCAAACTGCAATTGTGGTGACCCTCTCCATTTAGATGGAGAGTATCCATCTATGTGTGTGTGTGTATTAACCATGGGATCTGAGTTCTGCTTTATGAGCAACTCAAACACTAGTGTTTCAGCTTTAACACATATTAACAACACAAGTGTCTCCTGCATTTCGACAAACCTGTCCATTTATTGCTTTTGGTGAAATCAATTCCAAGAATGAGATTGGATGACTCTAGACCTGCACTTCTCAGTGCATCTGTAACCTGTTAAAGAGAATACCCATTCTTATTCAAGCAGGAAATGATTTTGCTAGGTTATTCTGCAACGTTCACATTGTTGCCAATGTTTTGTACTTTAAAGTCCATATTGGAACAGAGTTGCTAAATGGTAATATACAAACGTTTGTCATTTATAACTTCTTTTTTAAATCTTTTAGAATGGTTGGATTTATGATTTATTCTTTTCATGCAATTTTGTGATATTTCAACGTGAGTTTGAATGAATTTGAGACATTGTGAGAATTAGACGAGATCTGTAAAATACATGTCCCCTCAAAGGGTGGATACAGGCAAAGACCGCCCAGGCTAGGGACAGGCGGGGTGCCCAAAATCCTCCCTGGGAGTCATGTACCGGCCCTAGGAAAAATATAGGAAAATCTATATATTTTCTTGAGAATCCATTCTTGAGAAGTCAAACACTACTTGAACAACCCGCACATGGTGGACACTGGACATTATGAAAATAACCATAACAAGAGAAGGGATATATAAAAGTTGCTCCATTTATACTTCAGAATTTCAATGACATGTTAGCCTTTGAGAAAATTTTGAAAAGAGAAATACATATTGTGCCTCTAAATATTACTGTTTATTACTCAAATGGAAGAAGTATTTATTATAGAATAATAATATATATAGTAATAATATATAATTATATAATCATGAAGTGTGAAAGTACCATATAATCATATTAGAAAAAAAAAAGTAAGATTTATTATTAAAAAATTAATTTTTTTATATAAATTTCTTATTTATTATTTTTTTAAATAATTAAACGGCGCTTCCACACTCACAAATGTAAATATTATTTTTTTCCATTTTACACCTTATGTTACATCATAATGATTTATTAAAATAAAATATAAATATAAATATAATAGAGAGAATTTAAAATTTAAGTCTTTTTTTATTAATTTTAAATTTCATTTTATTTTGAATATTTTTTCTAATATAATAATGCTAAACAAAGACTGTAAAAAGTGAACCCATGTGTCATTTTCTCTATTTTATTTATTTACTTTTTAAATAATAATGAATAGAAGAAATGCACCCATCATGCACTCTCTAGGTGCATAGCAACCTTTTTAATAAACCACATGTGTTGCCATGTCAATGGGAGAACCTGATAGGTATAAATTAGAAGTGTAGTAGCATTACTTAAAATATAAATAAATAAAATTGGAGCATATCTCCTATAATGTAAATCATTTTTAACCTTTTAGTGGTTTTATAAAATAATTATGTTAATATTAGTTTTTATAAAAATGCTACTATACCCTCCATTTCATAACATTAATAATTCCTCCATAAATGATATTTATTCAAGAAATAAATAAATGATATTTATTAATTCAATGAATATTTTTTGAATAATTTTAATAATATGAGATCATCTGCTTCATTTGAATTTGAACTCATCCATTTTTTAACTTTTAGAGCAAGACCTGAATTTTGGAACTCTTCTAATTAAATACCTATAAATAATTTTTTCTTCAA
This sequence comes from Carya cathayensis, assembly GCA_011037825.1. Lineage (NCBI taxonomy): Eukaryota > Viridiplantae > Streptophyta > Magnoliopsida > Fagales > Juglandaceae > Carya > Carya cathayensis. Next base: position 1,702,931 of record QGSO01000261.1, read on the forward strand.
ATAATAGAGAAATGATAGAAAATTACATGTATATCCAAAATCTAATTATTTATTTTAAAAAATAATATTTACAATTTTAGAATGTACAAATTTCACATATTTATTTTAAAAAGAGGGATAACATATATATATAACTATTTTTTTACTAATAAACTCTATTTTTTTTTTACACAAGCTAAAATTATATTTAACATTATTATTTTTATATATAATAAAATAAACAGTGACTTTTTTAATTTGAAACAGAGATATATTAAATAAAAATCAGTTGGGCCACAGACAATTTTGAATGGATTTACCCGTCTCAACCGCAAATCATGACTCCCAAACACATGCCATGAAATCGTGCTCATCCAAAACCAATGTAAAATATAAATTCCCAGAGCAGAAGAAAACAATTGAAAATAGAGAAAGAAAGGAGAAGCGAACCTGCTCAATGGAAGAGAAGCTATCAGGGATGTATCCATACTTCTTCTTGACAGAAACATTGGAATTTTGGCCCTGATTTCCGCTCATTGGTGGATCTCGGAGACTGGCTGTGGAGTTGCCCATTTTGCTGCTGCTAGTTTTTCTGGAACCTTCACGCTTATGCATGATAAGTGACAAGAAGTTACCCATTTCATCTTCCTCAACACGACAACCCAATTCACAGACAGAGATGCAGTCTTAAAAACACAGAAAAAGAGTATCTTTGGAATTAAACGACTTAAATTTCTAATAATAGACATGCATAACGAAGAAAGGAATAGGAGCCCCTTGGCTACTAAGAGGTGGGAAAAGAAGTAAAGGAGAAGAAATTCCAAACAGACAGCTTTCGTTGCGTACGTGTTGTTTTGCTTTCTTGCCAAGCGAAGAATACTGATGAGATTTGTGAAGCGTAAAGAAAATTATATAAGCGAAGAATACCGTTGTTCTTCCCGCCTGTCCTTCTCTCTAACAAACACAGTTGAATTAAGTTGCTCGTCCTTTATCAACTATCTGCTTTTAGAAAGAATTTTGTTATGTACAAGTAAAGTCAGATATTAATCTATGTATTAATACTGATTCTTTCATATTTAAAATTTAAATTAATATTATTTTCAATTAAATTTACTTTTTGATCAATCATTTAGATTGATACACATATTAGTACACAGTTATACTTTTAACTTAATTTTTCCTTTTATAAAAAACCTTGAGCATGATTTATGCATTAAAGATTTGTTTATATCATATCTCTCAAGGGTAATAGTGATGTGAAACGATACTTACAATGTTTAATTTAATATTGTCTTAAATATTACAATTCAACGATGTCTTAAATTTCCACCTAACCTATTTAAAAAAATATTTATAATTTTAAAATATATAAGATCTGTAAACTCATTATAAAAAGGTTGTTAAATTTGAAATCACTTGAAAAAAATTATTTTATAAAATATAGATTTTACTTTTTTTCAAAATGATATACAGTGCACAACTTAGGATTATATTTAATATAAACTGCATTACTTTTAAAATATTGAGTAATATTAAGTAAAAATTTCAAATAAATCGTTGTTAAAAAATAGACTTCACCTTAAAAAAATGATTTGTATAAGATTTTAAGAATCTTTCGTCACATCTTATCTATCAAAGATACCCCTGAGGCGTACAAATCGAGATGGCCTTTATTCGTCCCAGCTAGTGGATGGTCCTCGATATTTCCGATCACTTGGGGCAACTATTTAATTGGACTATACATGTTATCGAGGCCGCAAAACCTCTCGTAACGATCATCGTTAAAATATTTAATCACAAAATTTAAAAGTTCAATAGATGCTAACGTTGATTTTACATTTAACCCCTTAAACATAAGGGCGGGTAGATGACAAATACTTATATAGAAAATCCTACATAAACAATTACTTTACAATTTATTTTAAGGAAAATTATCATAATTCATTTATCAAAAAACTTACATCCATGAATAGATACATTATGAGATATCTTCATATCAAACATGACATCATAAATCAAAATAATGCATTTGGAGATTCATCAGTACAATATTTTCTTTTGTGACTAGTCAATAATGCATTTGGAGCTTCATTAGTACAATATTTCCTTTTATGACTAGTCTGGTATTCATTACTGCTGATACTTTCTACAGACAAATATTTAAGAGATAACTCAACCCTGCCCTTTATAGAAAGAGATGACTCAACCTCTACAAACAAAAGTATGAGAGACAAACTCTTTTTTATTTTAATTAATAATAAGGAAACCAAAATTAAAAGCAGTTAGATATATGCAAAAAAGGTTGTATTACAATTGTAACGCCCCCCCCCCCCCCAAATGTACTGAAACGTAGAATTGTGACATCGGGATGATGACAACACGAGTCACACACCCTAAACAATAAGTGCCAAGTGTGTACACATGCAAAAATTGTACAACAAAAAATCACAGCTAATAAGTAGAGGACAATCAACTAACTACCAAAATTTGAAACACAGATTTTTCAAAATAAAATGCCTTTAAAAAGTTATACAGTTATTCAATAAAAATATAATACAAACCAAAATACATATCAAAGTAGGAAAAAAATCCCAAAACATGAAAAGCGACCCCATGTCACTCCTCCGACGAAGCTGAAACCTCCGGCTCGACATTCTCATCTGCATCAAAATCTATGATTCCATAAAATGGAACCGTAGGAAAGAATACTATGTGAAATTATAAGTCTAAGTAAATAAGCAACCAAACTACCCAATAGATAAAAACACATTTACAAACCAACATGTATGCATGTACATGCTAAAACATGCATGAGACCAAAACGTCATTTTTTTTCAAAAAATGACTCATTTTCCAACACATGCCAAAAATTCTATTTGACCTAAAACAAGACATTAAATACCATCTGCCAATGGCCCAAACATAAATCCGCTATTTTTCTAGAAAATGGTCATCGTATACATTTAATCATAAACCTCTATTTTCCTAAAAAAATGGCCTAACATATCCATTCATTCAGTCACTGTAGGCAAAAATCACAAGTAGGACTTACCACTATCCGTGCTTACTACCATCCCTACTGCTAACACTATAGGTGGGAATCACAGGCAGGACTTACCACAATTCCTGCTTACCACCATCCCTACAGCTAGCACTGTAAACAGGAATCACAGTCGAGACTCTACTACCGTCCCTGCTTACCACCATCCCTATAGATCATTTTCCTTTCTTTCATTCTTTTCAATCCATTTAGTACACATGTACCCAAAATCCTTTCTTAACACGAAAACCCAGCTTTCATTCGTAATACATAAAAATGCATGCAATAGTGTAATGAATGTCATGACACAATGCACAACAGATAAAAAATACACAATCACAACCCAACTCCACAAATATACGCATCCTCCAATCTGACCAAAAATCCACACTCCTAGGACCCAAGGCTTGGCACAACCAAACAAACTGCAGCAAATATGTTAGTGTAAGAATATATTTAAATCTCAAAAAATTCTTTGAAAAATTACTTATAGTGATGGAGTAAAAATTTGGATAATCAAAGGTGGCGACGCAACGACAGAACTGTGTTTTTCAAATATGGTCGTGGGTCACAAAATGGAAAATTTTTTGAAGAGGAACTAAGGAGAGCTGGGGCTAGCCATGAAAGAGCTAAAGGAGGCTGGAGGAGCTAGAGGTGGTGGATGGTGGTCGTGGGTGGTGGCGTGAGCCGCGATTGGAGGCCAAAAGGGTGAAATCTAAAAGAGAAAGAGAGTGGCTTTGAGGGGTGTGGATCGGGGTTGAGGGTGGTTGGGTTAGGTGGCTGAAGGGTCACCGGTGGTGGAGTGAAGAGCTAGTGGTACGAGGTAGCAACACGACGGTGCTGGAGCAAAAAAAGGCCGCAGCTTGGAGATGGGCGTGGGGCAAGGTGGCAGCGAGGCAGGGGGTGGGGAGTTCGGTAAGCTGGGTAGTAACAAACAGTGGCGGCACTCGATGATGCCAGGGGAGAGGGTTGTATGCATGGGGAGAAGGAGATGGGGAGCTCGCGCACGGGATAGGGGGAAAAGGAAGTAAGAAGAAAAAGAGGAAAAAGTGAGGAAAAATGGAAAAAGAAAAAGGAAGGAAAAGTAGATCTAGTCTTTTTATCTTGGGGCTCAAAACTGATCCAACAAAAAGTATTTCAAAACGGTAATTTAAATAAAATAATTTAAATACAGTAACTAAGTAAAATAAAATATTGAAACCCAACAATATAAATAACTTGAAATTAAGAGTCAATAAATAATAGACAGTAATTAATAACAAGAAAAAACACATTAAAATAAATTACACAAATTAAACAGTAAGAACGATAAAATACCAGAATAATAATAATAATAATCAATTTTAAATAAAAGAACCATAAAATAATTAGTAAAACAACTAATTAAAAATACAAGGAAATGAGGGATGTCACTTCGGTTTAGACCAATTCCGTAGATTTCAGAATCTTGAAGTGCTGAAGGAACACGCTTATCTCTTTTAGTCACAAGGTCATATCTAAAAGATTTGGTGATGGCAAGTCCGAATCTGGCGATGTGATGAGAAAAGCTGTGGAAGGGGTGACCTTGAGGATCATTCACGGTGATTTTTGGAAAACCATCATTTTCTTCGAACGATTTGTGGCTTGAGAGTCTACTTGTGCCGCGCTGTCTGTGGAAGTTACCGGACAGTTGTAGATCTATATTTTTTGGCCTTGAAATAAGTAAAATAAAACTAAAAAAAAGAATTACCTTAATAGACAAGGTGGGTAAGAAAAGGAGGAGGCCTTAGGCGAAAATCAGATAGAAGCCTTTATTTTTTATGAGAGATAGGATATTTTAATACATATTTTAAGTCGGTATATAATTATTTTACAATTTTTTAGTAAAATATTAGTAATTTTGAATTCAAATCCGTCAAATTAACCGAATTGAAATAAAAGTAATAATAATAATATTTTATTAAAAAATTCTATAAAAGTTGTAATTTATGGCTTCCCACCTGTTGTTGTTTTCAAAATGTTTAGGTTGAGCACTGATACGCTAACAACCGGTTGAAAATTATTCTACCATTTTGTAATAAAATAATATTTTTTAAAATTTAAACATATCTAAATTAAATCAAAAGTCAAAAGAAACAATTAATAAACAATTTTTTTAATTATTAAATTGTATATAAGTTGTAACCTATCATTATCCTTTATTCAATACATTAACACAAAGGAATTTGGAGGTAGCCGTTACAACCGAGGTGAGGTGGGGCTTCATATCCTATGAGTTTTGAAGTTTGAACTCAAAAAGAATCCCTACTCTTCACGAAGTTCGTTAGACCTGATTTGGAAGCATTTTCATACGCAAAATTCTCATTTCGTCTTATATCATCTTATCATTATAATGTTTTTAAATTTTCACATAAAATATAATAAACAATTCGACTTTTTAAAATTTCAATTCAACTTTTTCAAATTTTCAAACAATAATAATATTAAAAAATAATATTTTATTTAACTTTTAACTTTCATCTCAAACTAAAAGTTCTCATCTCAACATCCAAACCTAATCGAACGAAATACTTATCTGTTACATAATATATTTCATCTCAAACTAAAAGTTCTCATCTCAACATCCAAACCTAATCGAACGAAATACTTATCTGTTACATAATATATTTTGCCACGTATGGCTAATTGTTGCAAGTATGTCATGTTACATATGCCATCTGTTACATGCTATGACATATTACAAAGTGTTATATGTTATATATTATGCCATGTATGAAATGTTATCTGTTACATGTTATGTTATGCTACAAAATGTTTTCTATCTCAAATACAACATGTCTTTCACCTTATGTTCATGTCATGTTATGCTACGTTAGGATTTGTGTAATTTCGTATTCATGTCACGTTTCATCTCAAATACAGTTTGTGTATCTTGAGAACAGTCATGTGAAGTCAGCTCTTGTGTATCACAACCCTAAGTGCTATGATGTGGTAACATCCTAGTAGAACTCTTTTGTTCACACTGAAATGTCTAAATTAGTGTGAAATTTTCTAGGTTGATAAAATACAGTCAACAGGTTGTGAATTGGGTCTAAGTAACTGGTCATCAAAGTGCACTAGGCACTAACGCCGATGGAGCCATATTTCATTTTATATTATGCATACTCGTGCAGGTGTAGATACTTGACACAAGATATGTTTAGTACGTGTGTTCATAGGAGGTGCAGATACCTATGAATTGGCACATATAATATGTGAGTTCAGAGCAAGTGTGGCAAGTATATTAACGCACTCATAGCTGATGTAAATACTTGTGTTATGATGTAGTAATTGGTAGGAATACATGGCTCAAGGGGACCCGTGTAGCACCCACATGGTTACTTCTATCAAATTTAGTGAACAAGATTCCAAGTTCATGTATTTTATGTTCATGTTATATTCAAGTTCACGTTCATGTTATACTCAAGTTCAAGTTCACATTCATGTCATGTCAAATCAAGTCTTAGATCAAGTTCATATCATGTCAAGTTTTAAGTTCAGTCCACATTTCAGTTCAAGCTTTGTCAGTCATGCCATGTTATATGTCAAGTTATGTTATGCTTACTTATGACTTGATTATGCATTCTTGCCTTTACTACTATGCATGCATCATTAACCTGTGTGGAAGTTCTATATTAACTTGCTGAGATTTGTAATCAAATATTACCGTGACAGTTCCAACTATCATTCCCCCCGAATGATAGACCATGTGTCAGGATTAGAAGGTGCACCAGAGTCGACCAACTGGAGACTATCGATTAGAAGATGACCAACTAGAGACGGTCGATTAGATGATGATAGTATGACGTGGAGTTCATAGCCTCAATGCTCCGATTTATCAATAGTATCATGGCATCCTTGGATGAGTTGCACCAGCTACTCGATGGATAGCCTAGTAGTTGCTTTAGTTACTACTTGTACTTGAGGAGCTCAATCTCCAATACTTTTATGATTACAATCATTTTGGACTCGTGCTATAATCATGGATCTTTAGTATTTTAATATATATATATATATATATATATATATATATGTTTTAAGTATTTGAGATATTATTAGTTTAGTGCATCGTAGTGCTAAAAAAAATTATCTGTTGTGAATATTGCATAATGCTATATGTATGTTAGAAATATTGCATCTTAATTGTCATGAATGGAGCAGGTACCCTTGTGTTACATTTCTCGGTCCGATCCCAAACACAATTTGGGGGTATCACAAAGAGGTATCAGAGCAAGATAACTCTGAGTTATAAATCCACATGTCCTTAGGAAATGAACCAAATATTAGGTTTGAAATTTTAGTCTTTATTGGACTTGAATTTCTTAAAGTATGAGAGGCAGTACGTGATTGTAATACTTGTACTCATGTATTTCAGGAAGTGACACGTGACTCACGATAGGATATCTTGAAATCCTGAGAGAGATATCAATCAGCAGAATCAGAATCTCCCAATGGATGGAGGATTAGTTGAAGCTATATGTTTGTTGACTGGCAAGCTTAGACATTAGAAACAGCAGCAAGTGCACATACTCAGACCCCAAGTTAGGGGTTGTCCGTATGAGAAGTTCTTGATCCACTGTTACCTAAATTTTTCTAGTAATGAAGGACTATTGAAAGCTGAGAAATGGATTATTGATCTTAAAAGGACATGCGAGATCTGTGGATGTACTGAAGACCAGAAGGTTCTATATGTTTTATACATTTTTCAAGAATAAGTAGGATTATGGTAGGACACACGAAGGCAGCTTCTAGTTGGGGAACTAGGAAGTCTTGCTGCACTATCATGAGAGAGATTCAAGGAAGAGTTTGACAACATATTCTTCCCAGATTCTGTCAAACAGCTGAAGGCGCAGGAGTTTGCATTTTTAACTCAAGGCAGATCGACCGTAAACTGTAAATTTGTACGCCACTAAGTTTATGGAGTTAGGAGGGTTCGCACCACACCTGATCTATACTCAAGGGATGTAGGCGCAGAAGTTTCAAGCAAGACTTCAGCTTATGATTTGTAATCAAGTAGCTTGCCACAGAATATAGACTTACCAAGAGCTCGTAAATGTGGCTGTAATAGCGGAAGCTAAGCAAAGAGGTCTAGCGATCTAGAAAAATACTAAACAAAAAAGGACTATACCGTTTGCTGCAAGTGTTAGCATCGAGAAGAAGAGATCTTTTCCCAACCCGGCAAAAGGCAAGGGAATAATGACAAGAGGGCAGATGTCGTTTTTTCATCCGTCGTGCCCAAAGTATGGAAAGTGTCATCCTGGAGAATGTCTCATTGGTTATGGAGTTTGTTACTGATGTGGAAAACTTGGACAATTGATCAGAGATTGTCCCAACGTCGCACAAGGTAGTGGAGCTGGTGATCACTACCCAAGGCCCCACATCCCAGCACACATGTATATTGTAACCCCAAGTCATATCGATGCTGACACACCAGAGACTGAGGAAGCTGGCATCATCACTAGTATTTTCCTTAAAGTATTTATGCTTTTGTAGTTAGCATGAGTGTTAGAATTAGTATTAATATTTGTATCATGTTATACTTTTATTAGGAAACGTCAATCTATTAAAGTTTACGACTTGTGCGCTATTCAATATGAGCGTGTCACAGTCTTTGTGTCTACATCTTTTGCATGGATTTATAGTTTGCAAACTGAGCTATCACCTCAATGGGTTGTAATGTTAATTCCTGACGGAAATACAGTAGCTTGTACCTGTTTAGTTAAGGATTGATATCGGTATATTTTGATTTACGGTTTGGGACTAATTATATAATATATATATATATATATAAATATTTATATTTATATATAAACTACAACTAATAGAATAAATATATATATATGTAAGTGTATAGTATGTACATGTGTATATATATGGAAAAATTGGAAACTAATAAAATAAATATACGTTGAGAAAATCACAAACTTGAGTCGAGACACAAAATAGAAACGATAAAAAATAAATAAAAATATTATTAAAAATAATGATATTTAAAAAAAAATAGTGAATGAGGGGATATATTTAATGTCGCAACAAATTAAAATTATATAGGTATATTTTATATTCTAGAATTAATTAAATACCATCTAGATTTAAAATTTACAAAAATGCTATCCAAGTACAAGAAAATTACAAAAACAATCTAAAACAAAATAGGGTGCAAAATGCCAATTTCGGCTGGAATGGCTGAAATTTGACCGTAATGGCCAAAACAGACTAGAACATGTTGGAATTTAGAGCGAAACGGAACGAGAATGTATAGTATACCATATACTAGATCGGAATGGAAAATTCCAGCCAAAACACCCGAAATAGAATGAAATTTAAAACTATGGTTTCATCCCCTCCAATTATACAAGCTTTCATACTACCATCTAATACATGCACTAGTCAACAAAAGCAAAAACACTCTTATAATGAATATATCCTCTCATTGCTGCCTAGAGCACTAATTTTAGTAACAAAACACTATGGTCTGATTTGGATAGTGAGTTGAGATGATATTAGTTGAGATAGTTTGTAAATAATAGATGATGAGGTGGGTCTACTGATGATGTGAAGGCTTTCTGTTTCTGGGTATGTTTAGGTTGTCATTGGATGAGTAATGGAAGGTTTCACTCTTTTTGAATGATATTCAACATCTGTTCATTGTGACGAGACAAGTAATTAAAATATTTGTCTTTTGATGTTATTTAGCATCTACTGGGGTGTGTGCTTGTTCTGTAATGTTTCAGGATATGGAGAACTTTTCCCTTCCAAGGTATAATATATAAAATTAGATCTATCTTATGTTCTTTATCACTTTCTAAGTATGGACAAACATCAACTGGGAACTTATTTGTTTAAGGGTGATGATGTTATTTGCGTTGCTATTCTACTAGAAAAGCCTAAAATCTAGGCCTTTGATGACTCCACCAGAATTATGGTTGAAATGTTCTTATGCTATGAGAAATCCAGTCATAGATTGCTCTTGGACACTACCAAAATTAGATACCTAGCTGGTCAAATCTCAATGGATTTGTCTTTCATGGTAGATATAATTTGTCCGATGCTTTGGTTCAAAGAGGGACACTATGGTGGGATTATTTTGCCTCGTGTGGCTGTTAGCTATTGAATCAATTAATGTAGCTAGTCAAACCTCAATGTGATCAGATATTCTGGAATGAAGTCCATTAGTTTTCCAAAAAGAGAGGGAGATATCCTTTGAGGAGATACATCAAAATTGATCATTTTTTTTATCAGTTCAAACTTATTGCTAAGGCATGTCTGGATGGTAGGTTAAGATTCGACAAGTCGAGAGTGATTTACAAATTGCACATGGAGAAGGCATGTGATCATGTAAATTGAGGTTTCCTACTTTGCTGGATGATGTAGGTATGATGAGAAATGGTATGGATGGATTAAACAATGTGCATCTTCAGTTACCACATGGGCTTTTTAGCAGCTTTCAAGGTTACACATTAAGGGGATCCATTATTCCCCTTATTATTTGTTATTATCATCGAGGCTCTGAACAAGATTATTTCTGTCATGGAGCATAGGGATTTTTATTGAGTTTTTTGGTTGGTTCCAGAAATGGAACCAAGCTTAGCATCTCTCATTTGCTATTTGTCGACGACACCATTAATTTGCAAGGCCAACAGTTTTGTCTCTGCTACATGTGGTGCTTACTCTATGTTTTAGGATCTGTATTTAGCGAACAAAAAGATTTGGAAAACCAGCGAACCGGACCAAACTGGTGTATTCGGTCTGGTGTAAAACCAATTCGATCCAATACCGGTTCCAATTTTGCTAAGCTGGTCTGGTTTCGGTTTTTCTTTTTTTAACATTGGACTAGACCAGACCGAATCGAACCGATTTATATATATATAATTTTTTATATTATATATAAAATATGTTTTATATGATTTTTTTATATTGCTAATTAATATAACATCACATTTTAAAATTTTATTATTCATGTCTAATAATCTTATAACATGAAATGAATATAACATTTGATATAACATAAAATTAATTTTATAAATTTTAAAATAAGTTATAACATATAAATTTTAATTTTAGAACAGAAAATTTTAATATTACACATGAACATTAATATTAAGTTATCAATAAAGAAGAAAAGGAGAAGAAATTCCAAACAGACAGCTTTCGTTGCGTACGTGTTGTTTTGCTTTCTTGCCAAGCGAAGAATATTGCTGAGATTTGTGAAGCGTAATTGTGAAGCGTAAAGAAACTTATATAAGCGAAGAATACCATTGTTCTTCCCGCTTTTCCTTCTCTCTAACAAACACCGTTGAATTAAGTTGCTCCTCCTTTGTCAACTATCTATTTAGAAAGAAAAGAAAACATATATTTAGGCTATGTTTGGATATTGAGTTGAGTTGAATTAAGATAAAAATTAAAAATTCAATAAAATATTATTATAATATTATTTTTTAATATTATTATTATTTTAAAATTTTAAAAAATTGAATTATTTATATTATTTTATGTTTTAAAATTTGAAAAAATTGTAATGATTAGATTAAATGAATTGAGATGAATTGAGATCTAAACTAGCTGTTAAAATCATTTCTTTGGAGAAAAACTACTATAATTATAAAAGTTGATGCCCCTGCCTAGGAGCGACCATTGGAGGTGCTTAAAATTTTTTAAAAAATATATTTATTAATATTTTTAAAAATATAAAAAAAATATAACAATATGCTAATAATCACTTCTTTAATTAATAAGTAAAAAAAAAAAAAAAAAACAAAAATGTATCAGTGGTTAAAATGAAGGGACAAAATGGAGGGCCATAACTGCATTATTCTTTTAGATAAACTGGATACCGTATAAATTCTTATTCATTTTTAAGAATAGAGTAATATTAAAGTATAAATATCACGTATATAAATTTTTTACAAACCTATATAGAAATATGGGCTCTATTAAGAAAAAGTGACTTTTTCATACTTTTCTATAGTTGAATCCCTATTTTAGAAAGATTTTTGTTACATACAATTAAAGTCAGGTACTAATTTACGTATTAATACTGATTCATTCATATTTAAAATTTAAATTAACATTATTTTCAATTAAATTTATTTTTTAATCAATTATATTAGATTGGTACACATATTAATACTCAGTTGTACTTTCAACTTAATTTTTATTTTTATAAAAGACTTGAGCATGATTTGTGCATTAAAGATTTGTATAAATCATACCTCTCAAAGGTAATAGTGATGTGAAACGATACTTACAATGTTTTATTTAATATTGTCTTAAATATTACAATTCAATGATGTCTTAAATTACCACCTAACCTATTTAAAAAAATAAGAAAAATGATATTTACAATTTTAAAATATATAAATCATGTAATCTCTTTATAAAAAAGTTGTTAAATCTGAAACCACTTGAAAGAAATTATTTACAAAGTATAGATCTTATTTTTTTTCAAAGTAGTATGCAGTACTTGCACAATTTATGATTATATTTAGTATTAGCTACATTAGTTTTAAAATATTGAGTAATATTAAGTACAAATTTTAAATAAGTTGTCGTTAAAAAATGGACTACATCTAAAAAAAGTGTAAAAAAAATTATTTTTTTTATTAGTGAGACCTACTTTTCTTATAGAGTTTTGTTACATACAAGCAAAATTACGTACTAATCTACGTATCAATACTAATTCCTTTATATTCAAAATTTAAATTAACATGGTTTTTAATAAAATCTATTTTTTGATTAATTATTTTATATTAATACATATATTAATACACAATTATACTTACAATTAAATTTTTTCTTTCTTTTAAATAACTTATATAAAATTTATCAGCTTACTCTTTATTTTTAATGATATTTTAAAAATGAATTGTAAAAGATTTTAAGAATCTTTCGTCAGAACCCATCTATCAAAGATACCCTTGAGGCGTACAAATCGAGATGGCCTTTATTCGTCCCACCTAGAGAATGGTCCTCGATATGTCCGATCACTTGGTCAACTATTTAATTGGATTATAAATGATATCGAGGCCGCAAAACCTCTCGTAATGAACATGGTTAAAATATTTAATTACAAAATTTAAAAGTTCAAAAGATGCTAATGTTGATTTTACATTTAACCCCTTAAAAGTAAGGGTGGGTAGATGACAAATACTTATATGGAAAATCCTACATAAACAATTACTTTACAATTTTTTTTAAGGAAAATTTTCATAATTAATTTATCAAAAAACTTACATATATGAACAGATACATTATAAGATATCTTCATATCAAACATGACATCATAAACCAAAATAATATATTTGGAACTTCATCATACAATATTTCCTTTTGTGACTAGTCAATAATGCATTTGGAGCTTCATTAGTACAATATTTCCTTTTGTGACTAGTCTGGTATTCACTACTGCTGATACTTTTTACAGACAAATATTTAAGAGATAACTCAACCCCGCCCTTTATAGAAAGAAATGACTCAACCTCTACAAATAAAAGTCCGTAAGACAAACTCTTTTTTATTTTAATTAATAATGAGGAAACCAAAAATAAAAGCAATTAGATATATGCAAAAAAGGATGTATTACAGTTGTAACGCCCTCACTCCCACGTACTGAAATGTAGAATTGTGATATCGGGATAATTACAACACGAGTCACACACACTAAATAATAAGTGCTAAGTGCGTACACATGTAAAAAGTGTACAACAAACAATCACAGCGAATAAATAAAGGATAGTCAACTAAGTACCAAAATTTGAAACACAAATTTTTCAAAATAAAATGCCTTTAAAAAGTTATACAGTTATTCAATAAAAATATAATACAAACCAAAATACATATCAAAAGTAGGAAAAAAATCCCAAAACACGAAAAGCGACCCCAGGTCACTCCTCCGATGAAACTGAAACCTCAGGCTTGACATTTTCATCTGCATCAAAATCTATGATTCCATAAAACAGTACCATAGGGAAGAATACCATGAGAGATTATAAGTCTCAGTAAATAAACAACCAAACTGCCCAATAGATAAAAACACATTTACACACCAACATGTATGCATGCACATGCTAAAACATGCATGAGACCAAAACATCATTTTTTTAGAAAATGACTCATTTTTCAACACACGCCAAAAATTCTATTGAACCTAAAACAAGACATTAAATACCATCCGCCAATGGCCGAAACATAAATCCGCTATTTTCTAGAAAATGGTTGTCGTATCCATTTAATCATGAACCTCCATTTTTCCAAAAAATGGCCTAACATATCCATTCATTCAGTCACTGTAGGCAAAAATCACAAGTAGGACTTACCACTATCCCTGCTTACTACCATCCCTACTACTAACACTATAGGTGGGAATTACAGGCGGGACTTACCACCATTTCTGCTTACCACCATTCATACAGCTAGCACTATAAACGAGAATCACAGTCGAGACTCTACTACCTTCCCTGCTTACCACCATCCCTATAGATCATTTTCCTTTCGTTCATTCTTTTCAATCCATTTAGTACACATGTACTCAAAATCCTTTCTTAACACGAAAACCCAGCTTTCATTCATAATTCATAAAAATGCATGCAATAGTGTAATGAATGTCATGACACAATGCACAACGGATAAAAAATACACAATCACAGCCCAACTCCACAAATATACGCATCCTCCAATCAGACCAAAAATCCACACTCCTAGGACCCAAGGCTTGGCACAACCAAATAGACTGCAGCAAATATGTTAGTTTAAGAATATATTTAAATCTCAAAAAATTCTTTGAAAAATTACTTATAGTGATGGAATAAAAATCTAGATAATCAAAGGTGGTGCTAAAGGTGGCGACGCAATGAAAGAACTGTACTTCTCAAATATGGTCGTGGGTCAGAAAATGGAAAAATTTTTGAAGTGGAACTAAGGAGAGCTTGGGCTGGCCATGAAAGAGCTATAGGAGGCTGGAGGAGCTAGAGGTGGTGGCTGGTGGTCGTGGGTGGTGTTGTGAGCCATGGTTGGAGGCCAAAGGGGTGAAATCTAAAAGAGAAAGAGAGTGGCTTCGAGGGGTGTGGATCGGGGTTGAGGGTGGTTGGATTAGGTGGCTGAAGAGTCACCGGTGGTGGAGTGAAGAGCTAGTGGTACGAGGTAGCAACACGAGGGCGCTGGAGCAAAAAGAGGCCGTAGCTTGGAGATGGGCGTGGGGGAAAGGTGGCAGCGAGGAGGGGGTGGGGAGTTCGGTAAGCTGGGTAGTAACAAACAGTGGCGGCACTCGATGATGCCAGGGGAGAGGGTTGTATGCATGGGGAGAAGGAGATGGGGAGCTCGCGCACGGGATAGGGGGAAAAGGAAGTAAGAAGAAAAAGAGGAAAAAGTGAGGAAAAATGGAAAAAGAAAAAGGAAGGAAAAGTAGATCTAGTCTTTTTATCTTGGGGCTCAAAACTGATCCAACAAAAAGTATTTCAAAATGGTAATTTAAATAAAATAATTTAAATACAGTAACTAAGTAAAATAAAATATTGAAACCCAACAATATAAATAACTTGAAATTAAGAGTCAATAAATAATAGACAGTAATTAATAACAAGAAAAAACACATTAAAATAAATTACACAAATTAAACAGTAAGAACGATAAAATACCATAATAATAATAATAATCAATTTTAAATAAAAGAACCAGTAAAATAATTAGTAAAACAACTAATTAAAAATACAAGGAAATGAGGGATGTCACGTTGGTTTAGACCAATTCCGTAGATTTCAGAATCTGTGACAGTGCATGAAGGCAACACGCTTATCTCTTTTTAGCCACCAAGGTCATATCTAAAAGATTTGGTGATGGCAAGTCCGGTAATCTGGCGTATGTGATGAGAAAAGCTGCTGGAAGGGGTGACGCTTGAGGATCATTCACGGTGATTTTTGCAAAACCATCATTTTCTTCCGAACGATTTGTGGCTTGAGAGTCTACTTGTGCCGCGCGTGTCTCGTGGAAGTTACCGGACAGTTGTAGATCTATATTTTTTGGCCTTGAAATAAGTAAAATAAAACTAAATAAAAAGAATTACCTTAATAGACAAGGTGGATAAGAAAAGGAGGAGGCCTTAGGCGAAAATCAGATACGAAGCGCTTTATTTTTTATGAGAGATAGGATATTTTAATACATATTTAAGTTGGTATATAATTATTTTACAATCTTTTAATAAAATATTAGTAATTTTGAACTCAAATCCGTCAAAATCAAACAGAATTGAAAGAAAAGTAATAATAATAATATTTTATTAAAGAATTGTATAAAAGTTGTAATTTATGGCTTCCCACCGGTTGTTTTTTTCAAAATGTTTTGGTTGAACACTGATACGCTAACAACCAGTTGACAATTATTCTACCATTTTGTTATAAAATAATATGTTTTAAAATTTAAACATATCTAAATTAAATCAAAAGTCAAAAGAAACAATTAATAAACAATATTTTTAATTATTAAATTGAATATAAGTTGCAACCTATTATTTTCCTTTAATCAGTACATTAACACAAAGGAATTTGGAGGTAGCCGTTACAACCGAGGTGGGGCTTCACATCTTATGAGTTTTGAAGTTTGAACTCAGAAAGAATCACTACTCTTCAGGAAGTTCGTTAGACCGGATTTGGAAACATTTTCAACATAAAATTTTCATCTCATCTTATATTATCTTATCATTATAATTTTTTTAAATTTTTACATAAAATATAATAAACAATTCGACTCTTTTAAATTTCAATTCAACTTTTTAAAAATTTCAAACAATAATAATATTGTATTTAACTTTTAACTTTCATCTCAAATTAAAAATTCTGCTCTCAACATCCAAACCTAATTGAACGAAATACTTATCTGTTAGATAATATATTTTGTCACGTATGGCTAACTGTTGCAAGTATGTCATGTTATGTTATGCCATCTATAACATTTATGTCATATAATTTAATATCCATTGTTGCAAGTATGTCATGTTACATATGCCATCTGTTACATGCTATGCCATATTACCAAGTGTTATATGTTATATATTATGCCATGTATGAAATGTTATCTGTTACATGTTATGTTATGCTACAAAATGTTTCTATCTCAAATACAACATGTCTTTCAACTTATATTCATTTCATGTTATGTTACGTTAGGATTTGTGTCATTTTGTATTCATGTCACGTTTCATCTCGAATACAGTTTGTGTATCTTGAGAACAGTCATGTCAAGTCAACTCTTGTATATCACAACCCTAAGTGTTATGATGTGGTAATATCCTAATAGAACTCTTTTGTTCACACTGAAGTGTCTAAATTAGTGTAAAATCTTCCGGGTTGATAAAATACAGTCAACAGGTTGTGAATTGGGCCTAAGTAACTGGTCACCAGAGTGCACTAGGCACTAACGCCGATGGAGCCATATTTCATTTCATATTATGCATACTCATGCAAGTGCAGATTACGTTCAGTACGTGTGTTCATAGGAGGTGCAGATACCTACGAATTGGCACATATAATACGTGAGTTCAGAGCAAGTGTGACAAGTATATTAACGCACTCACAGCTGATGTAGATACTTATGTTGTGATGTGGTAATTGGTAGGAACACATGGCTCAAGGGGACCCTTGTAGCACCCACATGGTTACTTCTATCAAATTTAGTGAACAAGATTCCAAGTTCATATATTTTATATTGATGTTATATTCAAGTTCACGTTCATGTTATACTCAAGTTCAAGTTCACATTCATGTCATGTCAAATCAAGTCTTAGATCAAGTTCATATCATGTCAAGTTTTAAGTTCAGTCCACATTTCAGTTCAAGCTTTGTCAGTCATGCCATGTTATATGTCAAGTTATGTTATGCTTACTTATGACTTGATTATGCATTCTTGCCTTTACTATTATGCATGCATCATTAACCTGTGTGGAAGTTCTATGTTAACTTACTGAGATTTGTAATCAAATTTTACCGTGATAATTCCAACTATCATTCCCCCCGAATGATAGACCATGTGTCAGGATCAAAAGGTGCACCAGAGTCGACCAACTGGAGACTATTGATTAGAAGATGACCAACTGGAGACGGTCGATTAGATGACGATTTATCAATAGTATTATGGCATCCCTGGATGAGTTGCACCAGCTACTCGACGGATGGCCTAGTAGTTGCTTTAGTTACTACTTGTACTTGAGGAGCTCAATCTCCAATACTTTTATGATTACAATCATTTTGGACTCGTGCTATAATCATGGATGTTTAGTATTTTAATATATATATATATATGTGTTTTAAGTATTTGAGATATTATTAGTTTAGTGCATCGTAGTGCTAAAAAATATTATCCGTTGTGAATATTGCATAATGCTATATGTATGTTAGGAACATTGCATCTTAATTGTCATGAATCGAGCAGGTAACCTTGTGTTGCATTTCTTGGTCCAATCCCAAACACAATTTGGGGGTATCACAAAGAGGTATCAGAGCAAGACATCTCTGAGTTAAAAATCCACATGTCCTTAGAAAATGAACCAAATATTAGGTTTGAAATTTTAGTTTTTATTGGACTTGAATTTCTTAAAGTATGAGAGGCAGTACGTGATTGTAATACTTGTACTCATGTGTTTCAGAAAGTGACATGTGACTCACGATAGGATACCTCGAAACCCTGATAGAGATATAAATCAGGAGAATTAGAATCTCCCGATGGATGGAGGATTAGCTGAAGCTATACATTTGTTGACTGGCAAGCTTAGACATTAGCAACAGCAACAAGTGCACGTACCCAGACCCCAAGTTAGGGGTTGTCCGTATGAGAAGTTCTTGATCCACCGTTACCTAAATTTTTCTTATAATGAAGGACTACTGAAAGCTGAGAAATGGATTATTGATCTTGAAAGGACATGCGAGATTTATGGATGTACTAAAGACTAGAAGGTTCTGTATGTTTTATACATTTTTCAAGGATAAGTAGGATTATGGTAGGACACACGAAGGCAGCTTCTAATTGGGGAACTAGGAAATCTCGCTACACTATCATGAGAGAGAGTCAAGGAAGAGTTTGACAACATATTCTTCCCAGATTCTGTCAAATAGTTGAAGGCACAGGAGTTCGCATTTTTAACTCAAGGCAAATCGACCGTAAACTGTAAAGCAGTACGCCACTAAGTTTATGGAGTTAGGAAGGTTCACACCACACCTGATCTATACTCAAAGGATGTAGGCGTAGAAGTTTCAAGCAGGACTTCAGCTTAGGATTTGTAATCAAGTAGCTTGCCACAGAATAGAGACTTACTAAGAGTTGGTAAATGTGGCTGTGATAGCAGAAGCTAAGCAAAGAGGTCTAGCGATCCATAACAATACGAACAAAAAAGGACTATATCATTTGCTGCAAGTGTTAGTGCCGAGAAGAAGAAATCTTTTCCCAACCCGGCAAAAGGCAAGGGAATAATGATAGGGGCAGATGCCCTTTTTTCATCCATCGTGCCCAAAGTTGGAAAGTGTCATCTTGGAGAATGTCTCGTTGGTTATGGAGTCTGTTATTGATGTGGAAAACTTGGACAGTTGATCATAGATTGTCCCAACGCCTCACAAGGTAGTGGAGTTGGTGATCACTACCCAAGGCCTCACATCCCAGCACACGTGTATGTTGTAACCCCAGGTCATATCGATGCTGACACACCAGAGACTGAGGAAGCTAGCATCATCACTAATATTTTCCTTAAAGCATTTATGCTTTCGTAGTTAGCATGAGTGTTAGAGTTAGTATTAATATTAGTATCGTGTTATATTTTTATTAGGAAACATCAATGTATTAAAGTTCACGACTTGTGCGCTATTCGATCTGAGCATGTCAGAGTCTTTGTGTCTACGTCTTTTGCATGGATTTATAGTTTACAAACTGAGTTATTACCTCAATGGGTTGTAAAGTTAATTCCTGACAGGAATACAGTAGCTTGTACCTGTTTAGTTAAGGATTGATATCGGTATATTTTGATATACGGTTTGGGACTAATTATATAATATATATATAAATATATAAACTACAACTAATAGAATATATATATAAATATATATATATGTAAGTGTATAGTATGTACATGTGTGTATATATATATATATATAGAAAAATTGAAAACTAATAAAATAAATATACGTTGAGAAAATCACAAACTTGAGTCGAGACACAAAACAGAAACGATAAAAAAAATAAAACTAAAGAAATTATTAAAAATAATGATATTTAAAAAAAATAGTGAATGAGGGGATATATTTAATGTTGCAAAAAATTAAAATTATATAAGTATATTTTATATTCTAGAATTTATTAAATACCATCTAGGTTTAAAATGTACAAAAATGCAATCCAAGTATAAGAAAATTACAAAAACAATCCAAAACAAAATAGGGTGCAAAATGCCAATTTCGTCTGGAATGGCTGAAATTTGACCGGAATGGCCAAAAAAGACTAGAACGGATTGGAATTTAGAGCGAAACGGAACGAGAAGGTATAGTATACCATATACTAGATCGGAATGGAAAATTCCAGCCAAAACACCCGGAACAGAATGAAATTTAAAACTATGGTTTCATCCCCTCCAATTACACAAGCTTTCATACTACCATCTAATACATGCACTAGTCAACAAAAGCAAAAACACTCCTATAATGAATATATCCTCTCATTGCTGCCTATAGCACTAATTTTAGTAACAAAACACTATGGTCTGATTTGGATAGTGAGTTGAGATGATATCAATTGAGATAGTTTGTAAATAATAGATGATGAGGTGGGTCTACTGATGATGTGAAGGCTTTCTGTTTCTGGGTATGTTTAGGTTGTCATTGGATGAGTAATGGAAGGTTTCACTCTTTTTGAATGATATTCAACATATGTTCATTGTGATGAGACAAGTAATTAAAATATTTGTCTTTTGATGTTATTCAGCATCTACTGGGGTGTGTGCTTGTTATGTAATGTTTCATGATATGCGAGAACTTTTCCCTTCCAAGGTATAATATATAAAATTAGATCTATCTTATGTTCTTTATCACTTTCTAAGTATGGATAGACATCAGCTGGGAACTTATTTGTTTAAGGGTGATGATGTTATTTGCGCTGCTATTCTACTGGAAAAGCCTAAAATCTAGGCCTTTGATGACTCCACCAGAATTATGGTTGAAATGTTCTTATTCTATGAGAAATCTGGTCATAGATTACTCTTGGACACTACCAAAATTAGATACCTAGCTGGTCAAATCTCAATGGATTTGTCTTTCAGGGTTGATATAATTTGTCCGATGCTTTGGTCCAAAGAGGGACATTATGGTGGGATTATTTTGCCTCGTGTGGCTGTTAGCTATTGAATCAATTAATGTAGCTGGTCAAACCTCAATGTAATTAGATATTCTGGTATGAAGTCCATTAGTTTTCCAAAAAGAGAGGGAGATATCCTTTGAGGAGATACATCAAAATTGATCATTTATTTTTATCAGTTCAAACTTATTGCTAAGGCATGTCTGGATGGTAGGTTAAGATTCGACCAAGTTAGGAGTGATTTACAAATTGCACATGGAGAAGGCATGTGATCATGTAAATTGAGGTTTCCTACTTTGCTGGATGATGCAGGTTTGATGAGAAATAGTATGGATGGATCAAACAATGTGCATCTTTAGTTACCACATGGGCTTTTTAGCCGCTTTCAAGGTTACACATTAAGGGGATCCATTATTCCCCCTATTATTTGTTATTATCATCGAGGCTCTGAACAAGATTATTTCTATCATAGAGCATAGGGATTTTTATTGAGTTTTTCGATTGGTTCCAAAAATGGAACCAAGCTTAGCATCTCTCATTTGCTATTTGTCGACGACACCATTGATTTGCAAGGCCAGCTGTTTTGTTTCTGCTACATCTGGTGCTTACTCTTTGTTTTAGGATCGGTATTTAGGGCTGAACAAAAAAATTTGGAAAACCGGTGAACCGGACCAAACTGGTGTATTCGGTCTGGTGTAAAACCAATTTGGTCCAATACCGGTTCCAATTTTGCTAAGCTGATCTGGTTTCGCTTTTTCTTTTTTTAACATTGGACTAGATGAGACCGAATCAGACTGATTTATATATATAATTTTTTAAATTTTTTATATTATATATAAAATATGTTTTATATGATTTTTTTATATTATATATGACTTTTTTATATTGCTAATTAATATAACATCACATTTTAAAATTTTATTATTCATGTCTAATAATCTTATAACATGAAATGAATATAACATTTGATATAACATAAAATTAATTTTATAAATTTTAAAATAAGTTATAACATTTGATATTACATATAAATTTTAATTTTAGAATATAAAATTTTAATATTAAACATGAACATTAATATTAAGTTATCAATAAAAACCTACTTTTGTTATATATATATATATATATCAAGAGTCCGTCTACATACAGGGATTGCTCATGCACTCCAGGACAAAATTGTCCTTAAATTTATTTGAATTACAACAATGCCCCCCTATTTCTTCTTCCATCAAAATGAAAAATTGTATTTATGAAATGGACTAAAAAACTTCCCACCCTCCTCTCTTCAATCCAGGTCCGATTGAGTAGTTGTGGTCGTGTCCACCACCACCATCCACTTCCTCGTGCATCGACTTCGACCACTCTCTCATTTTCATGTTCGTTGCGAGTATTCCTGAAATCCATCTACTTCAAGCTCCATGCCCCAACATCGACTTGATTTTCTCCTCCAACATTGTCGGCAGCCAACCATGTAAGAATTGTTACGTGCCACCCCGATCTGGCGATCGACTCAGTGAAGGTTTGCTGAACTTCTCTTCTCTCTTTTCTCTTTCTATTTTTCCTCTTTTGCTGGATCGCGTTTCGAGTTTGCTTAAATCTAGATAAAATGAGCTCCCTTAATATATTTGGAAATGACTTGAGTTCAGCTGCACAAAAAAACAAAAAAAAAATTTGGGAAAGAGAAAAGAAAAGGTTCTAGATCGATGCGAAGTAAATCGTATACAAAAATTGACTCTTTCATCTATGTTTTTTTGGGAAGCTATATGGGGTATCTAGAGAAGAATTATTTTACTTTTGTTTGTATGGCATTGAGTTCATCTTCTCTTCCACCATTATTGGCCACCTAACAGGTAAGCAACCATCCCTACATTTAGAAGGAAGAGCAACACCTAGCAAGGTTAGATTTTGACAAGTGCATCCATTTGTGTTCTAGAATGTAAAATAAACAGTTCTTGAGACATAATGTAAACATGAACATAAAATAACATGAACGTGAACTTGAACATAACATGTACGTGAATATAACATGACATGAACGAGAACTTGAAACAAAGTGTGAACATGAACATAATATAACATGAGCGTAAGCTTGAACATAACATAAACGTGAACATAACATGATATGAACATAAACTTGAAACTTAACGTGAACATGAACATAACATAACATAAACTTGATCTGAAACTTATTCTTATCTCATGGGGTTAACCACGATTGTTTATTCTTAACTTCTTGACATAAACTTAGACACTTGTTCAATTGACTTAATTAATAGCGTGACCATATGGGTGCTACACGGGTTCCCTTAAGCCGTGTGTCCCTACCGATTACAGCATTACAACACAGGTATCTACACCAGCTGTGAGTGCTTTAATACGTACTCCACAGTTGTTGTGGCTCCACGTATTCTACATGTCACAATTGCTATGTCTCACGTAGTGTATGCTCCATAGTTGTTGTGGCCTCATACTTCATGCTCCACAATTGTTGTGGCCCCATGAATTGTTTGTGCCACACTTGCTGTAAACACCCGTAAAATAAAAATATGGTACCATCGGCGTTAGTGCCTGGCGCGCTCCGGTGACCAGCTCCATTCACAACCTGTTGACTGTACTTCGTCAACCCAGGAAATTTCATACCAATTTAGACACTCCAGCGTGAACAAAGGAGTTCCACTAGGATATTACCCCATGCTAGCAATTAGAGTCGTGATTGACATGAATAACTTAACATAAACGTGATCTGAAACTTGACTTAACATAAAGTTGATTTGACTTCTTTACTTAACATGACACACTTGCAATGGTGAATATTACATGATGTGACATACATGTAACATATCACATACTTAACATGACATACTTATAACATACATCAATATATGACAGAATAGATTGTGTAACAGATAAATATTCGTGAAAGAAAAAATATGCATAACAGATAAACATGTAATGACGTGGCATGGCATGGCATATATGATAACATACATACATAAATTGTAGTTCTCTTAGCCATCATACATACACAATAAACTGATAGTAAGTTAGAAGCTAACCTACCTCGATCGTTGCGTTCTACGAGAATAAAGCATGAAACACGAGGAACTGTAAGTGGGTATTCTAAAAGTTAAAAATTTAATTACTAACAATTAAAAACATGAGAACAAGCAACTTAGAGTAAAATTAACATTTTACCCTCTACATGTGGGAAAATGACCATCTTACCCCTAACTTAAGGATTTCACATCCTAACTCCAAAAATTTTCAAAATTTACATTCCTCATGTAAATTTTGTCCTAAACTCAAATATCAACTCAAAAAAATTTGAAACAAATCACAACTATAGAAAACATACTATGGCCGAAACATCCATAGGTCATTTCTCTTGATTTTTGTTGCAATTGCTTCCAACTTCAAAACTCATGCTTAAACCAAAATTTTGCAACAAACATCTTCCAATCCTAAATTGAAAACCATACTTAAAACATCCATTTAGCAAAATCTAATAATCAACACCAAACTGTTTGTAAAAAGATTCAAACACTTAATCACAAGCTTTGACCCTAAATCAAAACATCTCCAAGAATTCCAAAAATCAAATCTTACTTCTAACATATTCATAACATCATCCTAATATCAACCATGCTTTAAATCATCAAAATAAAGTCACCAAAATAACACTTGGAGTTTTTGGTTTTACACTTAGTCCAAAAACAGAAACTTTTTTCTCAACTAGCTTTGATAAATCTCTTAATCAATGGCTTAAGAAGGTGAGATCTTCAAAATAAATCATCACATGGTTTAAGAATGTGTCTTAAATAGGATCCAACCATCAAACTTAAAATCACATGGCTAAAAGTCAATAAAACATAGATATAATCCAAAAACATCAAATCTTAGGCCTAACCGAAATCCTCTTGCATAGAAAAATCATATCTTTGAAAATAATAATAAATAGCTTCAAAATAACATTCTAACATGAGAATAAGAGACTTAGGATTATCATATAAAAATATCAAAGCCTTTAGAGTAAGATCAAATCTTGAAATATTCAAACTTTCTCCAAATAAAAATTGTTTTGCCACTTCCAGTTTTCAAGTTTCTAGATCTAAGAAAATCTATCATCAAAAGCTTTAGTCATGCAATAAAACTCAATGAACACTCTTAAATACATTCTAAAACACTCCATAAAATTTTTGGACCAAGATATATCCATTAGCTTGGTCAAAAACTCCAAAAAATAACATACTCTCCAGATTCACGCCCAGAATGATCTTTCCATGGTTAAAAATACTTTTGACCATCCAAATGACCATGGAATGATACGAATAATATATATACGGAAACTATACTCAAAGAGGAACAATGTTTATGAAGGATTCATCATGTGAAAATACCTAAAAATGGTCAAACATATCCATGCAAAAAGACGCAGAAATCTGCCCTAGAGAGCTTTTTTGGGTTTCTCTCTAAGAACGGGGTGAAGCAATGATTAAAGGGAAAGAAGTGTGTCTTGCACGACACAATACTTCTGGAGGGGGAAGATATGGACTTCAATAACCATTGATTGGAGGTAGCTATGTGACATAAAGTAGAGTTTAGAGAGGGGAAAGGACTACCTGCAGAAGCTGTGAGGTATGGAGGTTGATGGGGTGGGTTTCTCCATCTCATCAAGGAACTGTTGGGTGCAGCCAAGGGAAGTGGATGGTCTGGCATGTGGGGGAGGAAACTTCTCCAAGAAGCCTTGCCAAGGTGGCCAAATTCGTGGACCTTGGTGGGCCTCAACCAAGTGGGCTTCATTTTGGGGTTTAAAGGGGGTTTGGTTAGGGTTTGAGATGCTATCAAGCTCAAATCCAATTTTTCTTGGCCCAATCAAATTTTCAAGATTTAAAAGGTTAGATAATGATATCATAACAAGAATTTGAGAAATTAATAGCATGTGGAAGTGATTTAATCAAGTGATTAAACACAATACTAGAAATTGGATCAAAAAGGGTTTGAAGGCCAATTTCGGGTTTGGGGAAACCGTTTAGGGTTTCGGTTTCAACCAAGCTTTTGGAGTTTCAATTGGATTCCAACCATTTAGGGTTTCACTAGTGTTGAAACCCTCTTTGATCTGGCTCAATTTGGTTGATCAGATGAAAAATGTTTTGCTTAGGTGGCATGATCTCACACTTTGATTTCCTTCACAAATCCATCTAATGGTTCCTCTTTATGCCAAGTGTCTAATATTATTCACTATGTATGGCTAAGATCTTGCCAAGTGTCCAAATAAAACTTCTCTGATCTAATTTAGACATTCCACACTATAATTTTGAAAACATTGCACTTAGTACGTTTATCGAGGTTACTATTCACTCCCAAAAAAAGTGTAATAAACTTAGTACTAAAAAAATTCTAAATATTCATATTAACCTACAGTAAAAACCGTTTACCAAAACTCAACCCTGAAATGCCCCTATAAATAAATTCACAGTTTCGAACATCCGTTTCGTCCAAAATTATGAAAACGGGTTATTGCGCTATAAAATCCTAAATATTCAACTGAGTCTAGTGGTGTAGACTGTAACGTAGTCTGATACTTCTAACTACATCAAGCAATTAAAATCGCATTTCTGACACTATAGTGAGTGATAACACTGATTATGTTGACAGACTAAAACCTTTGCGATTAGCCAAATTGTGAAAAGTTACAGAGTTTCCACGAGGTTCCTCAAGTCTACAGAAATTCTACCATTGAATTTATAACGGATGTTACATCCTCCCTTCCTAAAAAAAAATTTCGTCCTCGAAATTGACGCAAGTACAAACATAAAACACGCTGAATAAAAGATGTTGCTTACCAAAACTACTGTCCATCACTGGATGTATTGTCACAGGTCGTATCCGGTAGAGGTGCATCAATGTCCAACGGCATGGCGTGTTAGGGTAAGTAGTAGAAAACGTTGTCCTCTTAATCATCGACCACATTATCAAAATGACCTTGGTCGGGAGCTGCACGAACTCTTCATTGCCATTTTCTGGCTCCTGACCCTCTATTAGCAAACGTCTGTCGTGAGTTGATGACATAGATGATCCTGATGTTGCGGGCTCAGTGTTGGCAGCTGTGGCGTGCTCATCTGTTGCTCTGCTAGACTTAGCTCCATCCTGTGCTGTCCTCGCTTTAAAGCTATCCTAGTCTAACCACGTAGTCGAGTGAGGCGGCGAGTAACGTTCTTCATGAGGTAACTCCTTCCTCTCGTAGTCCACACTAATCTTATCTATAACGGTCACATGGTATAAAAGAAGAATATAACATTCACAAAGGTTACTGCCTAATCTTAACAAATTCTAGACTAACCTTCTAGGATATTGAATCCTTGCTTAAGTGAAATCACTACTTTCCTAACTACTCAAATTATCAATTTGTACTGGAATCCTTCCACAAAGTAGGTCAAGTCATACCAGCATACTCTTTAAATCTAAAACTTCAAGTATTTGTGCAATTCGATTTGGAAGAATTTAATCCATACAACACTGAATTTACTTTCTCTATTTCCTCAGGGAAACCTGTCAGCCTAGGACTATCTTACTCCTTCATAATTAAAATGAATCATTCCTCCTCCTAGGTGACACCTTGATAAACAATCAGCTATTAACCTAAATTCAAGGCTTTCTCTCTTATGATTGGCATAGCTCATCTATGCCTTTTATTCTGACTCTAAATAGAAGGAGATGTTCCTAGTGTTCATGTAAGTCCTCAAGACCAAGATTTTACTCTCCATATAGTTGTCTCCAATATAAGGGTGATTTATGTCTCCACAAACACAGTGCTTCACAAAAAACCATTTAATTGCCGCAAGATAAAACTACTATCATAAGTGAATTCTACTAAGGCCAATGCTTTCCTCAAACATTTTACTCTTCCAAACACAAATTCCATTGCATCCTCAGAATCAAAACAAACTTCAAACACACAGAATACAATTCCTCAACCTTTAGTACCCTTCCTCATACTACTAAAAGGCATACTCTCTACACTGGTATGAACAATAATACTCCTAATGAGAATTTTTTTACTCTTATCAATTGGGTAACAATTCGCCTTCCGAACTGAACTCTCGTGCAAAACCACAATCACCAACAACAGGGACTCACTTAAATCCAATAGTGTACAAGTTACAAATCTCAATAACTTGTCATTACCCAAAATAACAGTAATGCACTAATACCATTAGCTGCAATCCAAGCAAACTTAACTAAACTTAACAATATAGAGGTCCTAGTAAAATATTAGTGATGATGCCACCTCCTTCAGTTCCTAGGGAGTCAGCATCTGTGTCCCCTTGAGTGACAGCTTACGATGTAATGGGTAAGTGCACTTGCTGCTGTTGCTGATGTCTAAGCATGTCAGTCAGTAGGCGTGTACAGTTTCAACTAATCCTCCATTTATCGGGGGACTTTGATGTTCCTGATTGATGTCTCTCTCAGGGTTCTAAGGTATCCTACCAAGAGTCATGTGTTACCTCTCGAAACACACGAGTGCAATTATAAAAACCACATACTAACTCTTATACTTCAAGAAATTCAAGCCTAATGAAGACTAAAATTTCAAGCCTAGTATTTGGTACATTTCCTAAGGACATGTGGATTTACAACCCAGAGACGTATTGCTCTGATACCACCCTGTGACAC
This sequence comes from Carya cathayensis, assembly GCA_011037825.1. Taxonomy (NCBI): domain Eukaryota; kingdom Viridiplantae; phylum Streptophyta; class Magnoliopsida; order Fagales; family Juglandaceae; genus Carya; species Carya cathayensis. Next base: position 1,731,960 of record QGSO01000261.1, read on the forward strand.
CCCCAGATTTCTACTTGGGATCGAACAGACATCTGAAGCGTCGGGACATGCAATACATGGTTACCTGCCCCCGTTCATGACATATAAGATGCAGTGTTCCTAACATACATCTAGCATTGTGCAATATTTGTAACGGATAATTTTTTTTTCTTGAGCAATACTATGCACCAAACTTATAATATCCCAAATAGTTAAATCGTAATCCAAGCATACTTAACAAAATAAACATCCACGATTTCAATACGAGTCTTAGAAGACTGTAACCAAAAAAACATGAGAGACCAGACTCTATATTTACATTACCAAAAAATACTATTGAGGAAGCTCATTGAGTAACTCATGTAACTCGACTAACGAGGCCAGAATACTATCCAATAACTAACTATGGAAGTTGTAAGCTCTATGTTGTGTCTGCGGCATCTAGTCAACCTCCTTCAGTCTACCAATGTCTGCTCTCTGCTCTGATCCTGACACATCGCCTACCATTCAGGGGGAATGGTAGTTGGGACTACCACGGTGAAATTTGATGACAAATCTCAGTAAGTTAACAGGAAACTCCCACACAGGTTAATTATGAATGCATGGCAGTAAAAGAATGAATGCATAATTAAAGTTGTAAGTAAGCATAGTATAACTTGACATATAGCATGGCATAACTAACATAACCTCAACTGCAACGTGAATTGAACTTGACTTGACATGACATGAATTTGAACTTATAATATAACATAGGTTAGCAACATAACATGAACTTGAACTTGAAACATAACATAGACTTGAATCATAGCATGCATGTGAACATACATAACATAAACATGAACTTGAATTTAACATGAACATTAGCATAACATGACATAAACGTGAACTTGAGACATAATGTAAACATGAACATAAAATAACATGAACGTGAACTTGAACATAACATGTACGTGAATATAACATGACATGAACGTGAACTTGAAACATAGCATGAACATGAATATAATATAACATGAACGTGAGCTTGAACATAACATAAACGTGAACATAGCATGATATAAACATGAACTTGAAACTTAACGTGAACGTGAACATAACATAACATAAACTTGATCTGAAACTTATTTTTATCTCATGGGGTTAACCATGATTGCTTATTCTTAACTTCTTGACATAAACTTAGACACTTGTTCAATTGACTTAATTAATAGCATGACCATATGGGTGCTACACGGGTCCCCTTAAGCTATGTGTTCCTGCCGATTACCGCATCACAACAAAGGTATCTACACCAGCTGTGAGTGCGTTAATACATACTCCACAGTTGTTGTGACCCCACGTATTCTACATGTCACAATTGTTGTGTCTCACGTAATGTATACTCTACAGTTGTTGTGGCCCCATGAATTGTTTGTGCCACACTTGCTGTGAACACCCGTAAAATAAAAATATGGTACCATCGGCGTTAGTGCCTGGCGCGCTCCGGTGACCAGCTAATTAGGCCTCATTCGCAACCTGTTGACTGTACTTCATCAACCCAGGGAATTTCACACCTATTTAGACACTCTAGCCTGAACAAAAGAGTTCCACTAAGATATTACCCCATGCTAGCACTTAGGGTCGTGATTGACATGAATAACTTAACATAAACTTGATCTGACTTCTTTACTTAACATGACATACTTGCAATGGTGTATATTACATGGTGTGACATACATGTAATATATAACATACTTAACATGGCATACTTATAACATACATCAATATATGACAAAATAGATTGTGTAACAAATAAATATTCATGAAAGAAAAAATCATGCATAACAGATAAACATGTAATGATGTGGTATGGCATGACATATATGAAATCACACATACATAAATTGTGACTCCCCCAAATCCCCACGTACCAACACGGGGAATTCGAGACGTCCGGATGGTGACAACCCGGGTCACCATCCTATCGACAAGTGCCAAGTGTGTGCAAGCGGCACATGTGCACAAGGAAATACGCAGCGGATAGCAAAGTCATAAAATTAAGTACCAGAATTTTTTCTTAAATAAAATACAAAGCGGTTCAAAGGTACATAATAAAATATTACAAGACATAAATATTGTTTCAAAGCCAACTACAAAACATAAACTTCAACTCAGAACTCCGGCGGAGCCGCATCCTCGGGCTCAGCCTCCTCCTCCTCCTCGAACTCTGCACCAAAATCTACGGTACCAAAAATGGTGCCGCAGGTAAGTAAAATCCAAACACCACTAGATAAAAGCATATTAAACTCAAACAATATGCATGAATAAATGCCAATGCACAAAACTCACAAACCATATTTTTTCCACGCACGCCAAAAACTCATTTGGCTTAAAAACATATCCTTTAAACAAACCTCGCCGTTATCCCCGATAACGGCCCACACATACCATTTAAAACCAAGCCTCGCCATTATCTCAGATAATGGCCCAAACCACCATTTTCCCAGAAAAAGGATCACAAGTCCTCAACACAACCTCGCCATATTCCCAGCAAATGGCCCGTATCCGAAAACCATAAAAACCAATCCGATTATGCATGCACCATGATCTCCCCTAGGGATCATCCGCACACTCTGGCTCTGTGCCACACCGCAGGTAACGTCTACGCGTGTGACACCTACACGAGTGATACCCAGACTCGCGCCTCCGCCTTGCGCGTACCTGGCCAGGCCATCCTCTAGTCTCCGCCACTCTAGGGACCATGGAGTCGACACGACAGCGTTACCGTATCGTGCGATCCGGTCGTCGCCCAGCGACAACCCAGGGGATGTCACTCAGTATTATCCACTCCCGAGTGACCAGAGGAGCTCCACCGAGATAATAACCCATCCCGGCTTGGGCTCGTGATACGCACACTCCCAAAAATCCATTTACGCCAATAAAACAGGATTTTCTCAATTAAAATAAAATACACGTGCATGCACCATGTAAATGTAAATTTTAATGCTCGACAAATACAACCAACCATAGAACAACAATTCAAGCAACTCCGTCCTCCATCCATCTGACCCCCGAACTCCTCGGACTCAGTCCTGAATCAGCAAACCAACCAAATAAATTATTGTAAGAGAAAAATATATTTAAATCTAAATGTAGAGTTTAGAAAATACTTACAGAGCTATATAGGATTTTTAGAAGGTTCGACGCGCGGCAAACGATGGGCGGAAAGTAACGTAACAGTGCAAATGCACTGTAGCCATGGGTCGCAAAATACCCACTTTTGACCGGGGACAAACCAAGACACCAAATTGATAGGGAATGGTCTAGGGATGTTTATGAAGCTAGTGGAAGTGAGTTTTGGTTGTGGGTGGCGGCAAAAACGCCGGTAGAAGCGAAAAACGAGCAAATCGGAGTTGAGCTCGTGAGAGCTGCTCCGGCGGCCGATCTAGGCCGGAAATGGGTGGGTTAGGTCGGCAAGAGGTAGGGGAAGAAGTGGTGAAAAGATGGTGGCCGGAGGTGGTGCGACGGCGCCGAAAACGGTGACACACCGTGCGGCTTAGATGCGCTTTTCCGGCCAAACGGCCGGCCGGTTGGGGGAGATCTTCGGAGGGGTGGTGCACCGGAGGGAGGGGAAGTTTTCTGGGTGGGTGGTGGAGGCCACGCCGCCGGCAAGTGGCGGTTCTGGGCGGAGGAAATTTTCAGAAACAGGGGAAAATTCTGGGTTGGTGCCGCTACTTTGAGCGGCTCGTGGCGGCTAACGGTGGCTCCGATGACTCTGAAAATTGGAGGGGTTGTAGTCTGCCGTGAGAGGAAGAGAATGGCGGGGGTGGTGTACGACACCTCCACCGGACGGCGGAGATACGGCTGGCCAAAGGTGGCTGCACGGAATAGGAAAAGTGCAGGGGAGAGAGAGAGAAAACGACGCACGGGAGGGAAAGAAACGGGAAAAAGAAAAAGAAAGGAAAGAAAGAAGGAAAAGAAGAAAAGAAAAGGAAAAGAAGGAAAAAGAAAAAAGAGAAAAAGAAAAGAAGGGAAAAGAAATGAAGTCCAAACTTCACTTCCGGGATCCAGAAACTGATCCGCCGAAAACGATATTAAAAACATAAATCGACTAAAATAAATTAAACACTACATCAAATAAATAAATAAACACCAAGAAAATATTTTAATCACATCGATAAGCTAAAATAAAATAAATAACTAGCAAAAACCAACTGTTAAATTTTTTTAAAACCAACAACGAGCTAAAATCAATTAAACAGCAATTTAAATTCAACAGCCAATAAAATCCAATTAAAATCCGATAATTTAAAATAAAAGCACTATAAATTTAATTAAATTAAATTATTCCTTCAGTGAAAATACACGTAAAAACGGGTCATCACACCCTCCCCCCCTTAAAACAAATTTCGTCCTCGAAATTTTGCAGGACCAAACACCAACTTGAAACAAGCCATATAATTCCACATAAAACCAACTGCAACCAAGATTAAGAAACGTACCGTCATCACTCGAACAAGTAGGGGTACTGCTCCCTCATGTCCACTACTCGCTCCCAGGAGAAATCTTGAGCTAACGGATCTCCCCAGGCCACCTTAACCAAATGTATCGTCTTGGACCTTAACTGTTGCTCCTTCCAATCCATGATCTGCGACGGAACAACCTCATAAGTAAGGTCCGGTTGCAACTGAATATTCCCTGGGTCGACAAAGCGTGGCTCTTGTTGTCCAAAACTCTTCTTTAAAGATGATACATGGAAGACATTGTGTATATCCCCAAAATATTCTGGCAATGCAACTCTGTAAGCGACGGACCCTACCTTCTCCAAAATCTGAAAAGGTCCAACATATCTCGGATCCAGCTTCCTCTTCTTCCCAAAACGCTTAACTCCTTTCATGGGAGAGACCTTAAGATAAACCCAATCGCCTTGTTCGAAAGACAATTCTCTCCTCCTGGTATCCGCGTAACTCTTTTGACGACTTTGCGCTGCAGCCATGTTATCTCTTATAATCTGAATCTGATTTTGCATTTCCTGTATTATCTCGGGTCCAATTATTTTCTTCTCCCCGACTTCATCCCAACATAAGGGTGATCTACATTTTCTACCATACAGAGCTTCATAAGGAGCCATTTGGATGGATGCATGGAAGCTGTTATTATAAGCGAATTCTATGAGTGGCACGTGATTCTCCCAACTTCCTTGAAATTCTAAAGCACACGCTCGCAACATATCTTCAAGAGTTTGAATCGTGCGCTCTGATTGGCCGTCTGTCTGGGGGTGATAAGCAGTACTAAACTTTAATTTAGTACCTAAAGCCGCCTGCAAACTCTTCCAAAAATGGGAGGTGAACCTTGGATCTCTGTCCGACACTATGCTCTTGGGTATCCCATGTAGTCTCACTATTTCCTTTACATACAAGCGGGTCAATTTTCCCAGAGAATCCGCATTATTGACCGGTAAGAAATGAGCACACTTAGTCAGTCGATCAACAATTACCCAAACTGAGTTCTTTCCACTGGGAGTCCTCGGTAAGCCCACTACAAAATCCATAGAGACGTCATCCCATTTCCATTCAGGAACAGGTAGAGGCTGGAGCAAACCTGCTGGTCTTTGATGCTCGGCCTTGACTTGACGGCAAGTGCCACATCTCTCAATATACAAGGCAATATCCCTCTTCATTCCTTCCCACCAATAATTTTTCCTTAAGTCCCGATACATTTTGGTGCTACCCGGATGAACGGAATAGGGAGCCGCGTGAGCCTCCGTCATAATTCGCTCCTTAAATTCCGAGTCCTTAGGAATTACTCTACGATCTCGGAATCGAAGAATCCCATCTTTATCCAAACTGTAGTGCAACGGCCCTCTAGATTTTCTGACCCTTTTTCTAATGTCCAACAGCTTCGGATCTTTTCTTTGAAGAGTCTTCAATTCTTCAAAATCAACTACTCGAATATCAAGAATTGAAGATATCACTTCCTCTTGCTGCGAACTTCCAATAAGGAGCCTTCTCATCCCGCAAAGTAAAGAATCCACTCCAGAAGATTCAGCTTCATCCTCTAAGTGTGACTTCCGGCTCAAGGCATCTGCAACTACATTTGCTTTTCCTGGATGGTATTTAATCTCGCACTGATAATCACTTATTAGCTCTAACCATCGTCTTTGTCTCATGTTCAAATTCTTTTGGGAAAACAAGTGCTTCAAGCTCTTGTGATCGGTGTAAACCTCACAAGCTTCCCTATATAAAAAGTGTCGCCAAATCTTAAGGGCAAACACTATCGCGGCCAATTCTAAATCATGTGTCGGGTAATTCTTCTCGTGGTCTTTCAGTTGACGAGACGCATAAGCCACGACCAGTCCTCCTTGCATGAGAACACACCCCAAACCAAATTTAGATGCATCACTAAAAACTACAAACGGCTTATGTGGTTCTGGAAGTGCTAAAACTGGCGCAGTTGTCAATCTGTTCTTCAATTCCTGGAAACTCCTCTCGCACTTGTCTGACCAAACAAACTCTGCATTCTTTCTAGTCAAAGCGGTGAGAGGACCGGATAATCGGGAAAATCCCTCCACGAATCTTCTATATTATCCTGCAAGTCTCAAGAAATTTCGGATCTCCTGCACAGTCGAAGGACGCTGCCATGATAAAATAGCTTCCACCTTACTGGGATCAACTGCCACACCGTCCCGGGAAATTACATGCCCGAGAAATCTGACTTCTTCCAGCCAAAATTCACATTTACTAAGCTTCGCGTACAGCTGGTGCTCTCGTAACTTCCCAAGCACTAAGCGAAGGTGATAAGCATGCCAAATAAATAAATACACGTAAATTTAATTAAATTAAATTATTCCTTCAGTGAAAATACACGTAAAAATGGGTCATCACATAAATTGTAGTTCCCTTACCCATCATACATACACAATAAACTGATAGTAAGTTAGAAGCTAACTTACCTCGATCATCGCGTTCTACGAGAATAAAGTACGAAACACGAGGAACTATAAGTGGGTATTCTAAAAGTTAAAAATTTAATTACTAACAATTAGAAACATGAGAACAAGTTAACTTAGAGTAAAATTAACATTTTACCCTCTACATGTGGGAAAATGACCATCTTATCCCTAACTTAAGGATTTCACATCCTAACTCCAAAAATTTTCAAAATTTACATTTCTCATGTAAATTTTGTCCTAAACTCAAATATCAACTCAGAAAAATTTGAAACAAATTATAACTATAGAAAACACACTATGGCCGAAACATCCATAGGCCATTTCTCTTGATTTTTGTTGCAATTCCTTTCAACTTCAAAACTCATGCTTAAACCAAAATTTTGCAACAAACATCTTCCACTCCTAATTTTAAAACCATACTTAAAACATTCATTTAGAAAAAGCTAATAATCAACACCAAACTTTTTCTAAAAAGATCCAAACACTTAATCACAAGCTTTGACTCTCAATCAAAACATCTCCAAGAATTCCAAAAATCAAATCTTACTTCTAACATATTCATAACATCATCATAATATCAACCATGCTTTAAATCATCAAAATAAAGTCACTAAAATCACAAAATAACACCTGGAGTTTTTGGATTTACACTTGGTCCAAAAACAGAAACTTTTTCCTCAACTAGGTTTGATAAAGGTTCGAAATAAATCATCACATGGTTTAAGAATGTATCTTAAATAGGATCCAACCATCAAACTTAAAATCACATGGATAAAAATCAATAAAACATAGATTTAATTCAAAAAATCAAATCTTAGGCCTAACCGAAATCCTCTTGCATAGAAAAATCATATCTTTGAAAATAATAATAAATATCTTCAAAATAACATCCTAACATAAAAATAAGAGACTTAGGATCATCATATAAAAATATCAAAGCCTTTAGAGTAAGATCAAACCTCGAAATATTCAAATTTTGTCCAAATAAAAACTGTTTTGCCACTTCCAGTTTTCAAGTTTCTAGATCTAAGAAAATCTACCATCAAAACCTTTATTCATGCAACAAAAACTCAATTAACACTCTTAAACACATGCTAAAAACACTCCATAAAATTTTCAGGCCAAGATATGTCCATTAGCTTGGTCAAAAACTCCAAAACATAACATACTCTCCAGATTCACGCCCAGAATGACCTTTCCATGGTTAAAAATACTTTTAACCATCCAAATGACCATGGAATGATACAAATAATATATCTACGGAAACTATACTCAAAGAGGAACAAAGTTTATGAATGATTCATCATATGAAAATACCTACAAAGGGTCAAAAACCTCCACACAAAAAGATACAGAAATCTACCATTGAGAGCTCTTTTGGGTTTCTCTCTAAGAACGGGGTGAAGAAGTGATTAAAGGAAAAGAAGTGTATCTTGCACGACTCAATAATTCTGGAGGGGGAAGATATGGACTTGAATAACCATTGATTGGAGGTAGTTATGTGACATAAAGTGGAGATTAGAGAGGGGAAAGGACTGCCTGTAGAAGCTGTGAGGTATGGAGGTTAATGGGGTGGGTTTCTCCATCTCATCAAGGCACTGTAGGGTGCAGCCAAGGTTAGTGGATGGTCTTCCATGTGGGGGAGGAAACTTCTCCAAGAATTCTTGCCCAGGTGGCCAAATTCGTGAGCCTTGTTGGGCCTCAACCAAGTGGGCTTCAATTTGGGGTTTAGAGGGGGTTTGGTTAGGGTTTGAGATGCTATCAAGCTCAAATCCAATTTTTCTTGGCCCAATCAAATTTCCAAGGTTTAAAGGGTTGGATAATGATATCATAACAAGAGTTTGGGAAATTAATAGCATGTGGAAGTGATTTAATCAAGTGATTAAACACAATGCTAGAAATTGGATCAAATTTGAAGGCCAATTTAGGGTTTGGGGAAACCGTTTAGGGTTTCGGTTTCAACCAAGCTTTTGGGATTTCAATTGGATTCCAACCATTTAAGGTTTCACTAGGGTTGAAATCCTCTTTGATCTGGCTCAATTTGGTTGATCAGATGCAAAAGGTTTTGCTTAGGTGGCATGATTTCACACTTTGATTTCCTTCACAAATCCATCTATGTTGCTAAGATCTTTCCAAGTGTCCAAATAAAACTTCTCTAACCTAATTTGGACATTCCACACTGTGATTTTGAAAACACTGCACTTAATACATTTATCGAGGTTACTATTCACTCGAAAAAAAAAGCGTAATAAACTTAGTACTAAAAAAATTCTAAATATTCATATTAACCTACAGTAAAAACCATTTACCAAAACTCAACCCCAAAGTGCCCCTATAAATAAATTCACTGTTTCGAACAGCCGTTTCATCTGAAATTATGAAAATGGGTTATTGCGCTATAAAATCCTAACTATTCATGTGAGTCTAGTGGTGTAGACTATAACGTATTCTGACACTTCTAACTACTTCAAACAATTATAATTGCATTTCTGGCACCACAGTGAGTGATAACACTGATTATGTTGATAGACTAAAACCTTTGTGATTAGCCGATTTGTGAAAACTTACGGAATTTCCATAGGGTTCCTCAAGTCTATAGAAATTCTACCATTGAAATTCTGGCGAGCTATTACAAATGTTATTGTACATGAGTTTAAAATTTTCAAATTGTTGCTTCATGGAAAAAACTTGATCACAACAACTACCCGCAGCAATATATTCTGTCTCAGCAGTAGATAATGCAACATAATTTTATTTTTTACTAAACCAGGAAACTAGTGCATGACCTAAGAAATGATATGCTCCACTAGTGCTTTTTCAATCAATTTTGCAACCAGCATAATCTGCATCTATGTAGCTGATTAGATCGAAAGATGTGTGCTTAGGGTACCATAGCCCTAGATCAATTGTACCACTAAGATATCTAAGAATGCGTTTAACTGCAATTAAATGAGATTCTTTTGGAGATNTCCTCAAGTCTATAGAAATTCTACCATTGAAATTCTGGCGAGCTATTACAAATGTTATTGTACATGAGTTTAAAATTTTCAAATTGTTGCTTCATGGAAAAAACTTGATCACAACAACTACCCGCAGCAATATATTCTGTCTCAGCAGTAGATAATGCAACATAATTTTATTTTTTACTAAACCAGGAAACTAGTGCATGACCTAAGAAATGATATGCTCCACTAGTGCTTTTTCAATCAATTTTGCAACCAGCATAATCTGCATCTATGTAGCTGATTAGATCGAAAGATGTGTGCTTAGGGTACCATAGCCCTAGATCAATTGTACCACTAAGATATCTAAGAATGCGTTTAACTGCAATTAAATGAGATTCTTTTGGAGATGATTGAAAGCGTGCACATAAACACACACTAAACATAATATCTGGTCTACTGGCTGTCAAATATAATAAGCTACCAATCATGCCTCAATATACCTTCGAGTCAACTAATTTACCGAATTTATCTTTATCAAGTTTAGTGGATGGGCTCATTGGTGTTTTAATTTCCTTAGCACCTTCCATCCCAAACTTCTTTAGTAATTCCTTAATATATTTTGATTGATTGATGAATGTCCTACTTTTTGCTTACTTAATTTGCAATCCGAAAAGAATGTAAGTTCTCCCATCATGCATTTCAAATTCTTCCTGTATAATCTTAGCAAAAACTTGGCACATATTTTCATTAGTAGCACCGAATATTATATCATCAACATAAATCTGAATCAAAAGAATATCATCATTTTCGTGTTTAATGAAAATAGTTGTGTCTATTTTTCCTCTTGAAAAACCTTTTTTAACCAAGAAACCACTGAGTCTCTCGTACCAAGTTCTAGGAGCTTATTTGAGTCCATATAGTGCTTTTGTGAGTTTGAAAACATGATTTGGAGAACTATGATTTTCAAAACCTGGAGGTTGTTCAATTATACCTCTTCATTTATAAAACCATTTAATAAAGCACTTTTAATGTGATGACCCGTTTTTACGTGTATTTTCAATGAAGGAATAATTTAATTTAATTTAATTTATAATGCTTTTATTTTAAATTATCGGATTTTAATTGGATTTTATTGGCTGTTTAATTTAAATTGTTGTTTAATTGATTTTAGCTCGTTTTTGGTTTTAAAAATTTAACAGTTGGTATTTGCTAGTTATTTATTTTATTTTAGCTTAACGATGTGTTTAAAATATTTTCTTGGTGTTTATTTATTTATTTGATGTAATGTTTAATTTATTTTAGTCGTTTTATGTTTTTATATCGTTTTCGGCGGATCAGTTTCTGGATCCCGGAAGTGAAGTTTGGACTTCATTTCTTTTTCCCTTCTTTTCTTTTTCTCCTTTTTCTTTTTCCTTCTTTTCCTTTTCTTTTTCTTCTTTTCCTTCTTTTTCTTTCTTTTTTTCCCTTCTTTCCCCGTTTCTTTCCCTCCCTTGCGTCGTTCTCTCTCTCTCCCCTGCACTTTTCTAGTTCCGTGCAGCCACCTTTGGCCAGCCGTATCTCCGCCGTCCGGTGGAGGTGTTGTACACCACCCCCGCCATTCTCTTCCTCTCACGGCAGACTACAACCCCTCCAATTTTCAGAGTCATCGGAGCCACCGTTAGCCGCCACGAGCCGCTCAAAGTAGCGGCACCAACCCAGAATTTTCCCCTGTTTCTGAAAATTTCCTCAACCCAGAACCGCCACTTGCCGGCGGCGTGGCCTCCACCACCCACCCAGAAAACTTCCCCTCCCTCCGGTGCACCACCCCTCCGAAGATCTCCCCCAACCGGCCGGCCGTTTGGCCGGAAAAGCGCATCTAAGCCGCACGGTGTGTCACCGTTTCCGGCGCCGTCGCACCACCTCCGGCCACCATCTTTTCACCACTTCTTCCCCTACCTCTTGCCGACCTAACCCACCCATTTCCGGCCTAGATCGGCCACCGGAGCAGCTCCCACGAGCTCAACTCCGATTTGCTCATTTTTCGCTTCTACCGGCGTTTTCGCCGCCACCCACGGCCAAAACTCACTTCCACTAGCTTCATAAACATCCCTAGACCATTCCCTATCAATTTGGTGTCTTGGTTTGTCCCCGGTCAAAAGTGGGTATTTTGCGACCCACGGGAACAGTGCATTTGCACTGTTACGTTGCTTTCGCATCGCCGTTTGCTTCGCGCCGAACCTTCTAAAAATCCTATATAGCTCTGTAAGTATTTTCTAAACTCTACTTTTAGATTTAAATATATTTTGCTCTTACAATAATTTATTTGGTTGGTTTGCTGATTCCGGACTGAGTCCGAGGAGTTCGGGGGTCGGATGGATGGAGGACGGAGTTGCTTGATTTGTTGTTCTATGGTTGGTTGTATTTGTCGAGCATTGAAATTTGCATTTACATGGTGCATGCACGTGTATTTTATTTTAATTGAGAAAATCCTATTTTATTGGCGTAAATGGATTTTTGGGAGTGTGCGTATCACGAGCCCAAGCCGGGATGGGTTATTATCTCGGTGGAGCTCCTCTGGTCACTCGGGAGTGGATAATACTGAGTGACATCCCCTGGGTTGTCGCTGGGCGACGACCGGATCGCACGATACGGTAACGCTGTCGTGTCGACTCCGTGGTCCCTAGAGTGGCGGGGACTAGAGGATGGCCTGGCCAGGTACGCGCGAGGCGGAGGCGCGAGTCTGGGCATCACTCGTGTAGGTGTCACACGCGTAGACGTTACCTGCGGTGTGGCACAGAGCCAGGTGTGCGGATGATCCCTAGGGGAGATCATGGTGCATGCATAATCGGTTGGTTTTTTTATGGTTTTCGGATACGGGCCATTTTCTGGGAAAATGGTGGTTTGGGCCATTATCTGGGATAATGGCGAGGCTTGGTTTTAAGCGGTATGTGTGGGCCGTTATCGGGGATAACGGCGAGGTTTGTTTAAAGGATATGTTTTTGAGCCAAATGGGTTTTTGGCGTGCGTGGAAAAAATATGGTTTGTGAGTTTTGTGCATTGGCATTTATTCATGCATATTGTTTGAGTTTAATATGCTTTTATCTAGTGGTGTTTGGATTTTACTTACCTGCGGCACCATTTTTGGTACCGTAGATTTTGGTGCAGAGTTCGAGGAGGAGGAGGAGGCTGAGCCCGAGGATGCGGCTCCGCCGGAGTTCTGAGTTGAAGTTTATGCTTTGTATTTGGTTTTGAAACAATATTTATGTCTTGTAATATTTTATTATGTACCTTTGAACCGCTTTGTATTTTATTTAAGAAAAAAATTCTGGTACTTAATTTTATGACTTTGCTATCCGCTGCGTATTTCCTTGTGCACATGTGTCGCTTGCACACACTTGGCACTCGTCGATAGGATGGTGACCCGGGTTGTCACCATCCGGACGTCTCGAATTCCCCGTGTTGGTACGTGGGGATTTGGGGGCGTCACAGGTGGTATCAGAGCAGTTCGGCTCTGGGTAAAACCACATGTCCCATAGGTGTAGTACCAGAATGTTTTTTTAAGTTGTGTTTTAAAATTTATTTTAAGTAATATTGCTTTTTGACGTGTTTTAGTTGTTTTGAATTTATTTGAGCTTGTTTGGTTGTTTTATTTAATTAGTTATGTTATTGCATGCTGGTTTCGTTTGTTTCTTGTTATGTGGTTGGGTTTTGTTTTTTTTTTGGTTTTATGTTATCGTTATTTGGTTTTGTTTTAAGTTATATGTTTTGTTTTGTCCGAAAAAAAAAAAAAAAAAAAGTGGGGTTAAGGATTATGCGATGGCAGGAGGAAGGTACTATTGAGAATGTCGTTGGTAGGAGTAAATACTTAGTGTAGTAGGGTTGAATTTTATAGAGGTGGGTTACTCTTATAATATTGTGGCTAGAAGGAAACGACGTGGGTTAGGCGATCTCTTGGGAGTAGGAATGTAAGTTGCAACTAAGGAGGGGAGTTAACTTTAAGTCGCTTAAGATAATTGAGGTCTTGGGTTTTGTAGAATTTATGTAAAGAGATTATAGAATAGGAGAGTGTAGACTCAACGAACTTTAAGGATTGGTTTAAGAGAATTTTATCTAAGGTTTAAGGTCTTATAGATTTTAGGAAATAAGATTTGGGTAATTAAGGTGTTAGGTTCGACAAGATTTGGGGGAAATAATTAAATTTCAAGTTTTAAATTTCGCTGATTCGGATGAGCAATTTGGTGGCAATCGGGGTTTTAAAATTTACAAATTTTTTTTTAAGGTGAATGTTTTGGATTAAAGCCATCAATCTTGAGGATTTCAGAAAATGATTTATCATCCGTTAATGTATTAGATTTTAAAAGCTTTGGGAGTCGATTGTTCTATTATGGGGTGTAAACTCATTGATCTTAGAAATTCTAAAAATGATTCTTATTTGATTTAAGGTTCTAGAATTGCAGAGTTGAAGGACCAATTTATAATAAGAGTTGAGTTCTTAGTTTTACAGACTTGTTGTGCTAGCTTGATCTACTCTGGAGAGGTCAGTTTGCAACCATTAAAATGAGGTTGATCAGAGTTGAGTTATTGATTTCTGGGGTACATTTCTTTGAGAATGGAGGTAATGATTTAGTTCGTGTATTTCTTTGAGGATTGAAGATATCGAGCTAGTTTAGAAAATAATTATTGTTAACTCGAGGTTGTAGTAATAGATTTTAAGAAATGATTTTTATCGGTTTGGAAGAAATAGATCCATCAAGGTTTTGGAAACAATGGTTTAATTGTTGGTATTCAATTCGATTGAAGTTGAGACCTTATGTTTCGGAACCTTTGGGAATGGATTATTAGCAGGTTTAAGGTCATTTTCAGTACTAAGCTTAAAACGATAACTATTTGCTGATATTAAGGGTGTAAGTTAAGCAGATATAAGAACGACTCATGTTGATTTGCGGATATAAGTCCAGATGATGGAAATAGTAGCAATGGATTACTTGTATGTTGGAATGACTATTGGTTTCGGCTAAGAACGTATGAGATCAACAAATTTCATGAATAGATTTTATGGAATTTCAACAAAGTTTTAAGGTTTCGCAGATTTTTGGAAACGATTGGGTATTATTTAAAATTTTAGATTTTGAGAGTTCGGGAGTCAATTGTTTTGTTGTTGGATATAAATTCATCGACCTAACGGATTTTGGAAAAGTAATTTTGTATAAATTAAGGTTATGAGAATTGAGGATTTGATGGACTGATTCATAATGAGATTGAAGTTTTAATTTCGCAAAATTGGTGTACTAGTAGGAATTATTTTAGAAATTGATTAGGCTGCAATCATAAATGGAGTTGAATAAAGTGGAAGGATGGATATAGGAATTATTAAGGAGGATATTTCTTGGGGGATTAAAGGTAATGATCTAATTTATATATTTTTAGGATTGAAGATGTCGATCTAGTTCGTGTGTTTGTCTAAGGATCGAATGTATCGATCTTTAAAAAAAAAAAATGTTGTAGCTCGAGGTTCTTGTAATAGGTTCTGGGATTGATCTATATCAAGTTTAAGGATAATAGATGGTGCAGGTTTTGGAAAAATGAACTTTGTTTATTTTGAGGATAAGGTACATATGTTGGAAATGGGAGCGATGGATCATTTATACGTTGGAATGATTTTTGGGTATTAGCTAAGGGTACATGAGATTCAGTTTCAGTGGTGGTGAGGGCGTATGGATTTTAGAGAGTATAAATTCTAGTCTCATTTTGACTTGAGAGAAGTGGCTTTAGCGAGTACTGAAGTGGATTAGATGTCATGGTATTAAATTCAAGAGATCTTAACTTCGAGTTCTTGGTGAGTTGATCGGAGTGTACAGTTGAAGTGGGTTACCAATTGGAGTGATGGTTGGCATTAATAGTTGAGACTATCTTCAGGAATTAGTTGTGACTTGAGGTCACATAGGAATTTAATTTTGAGATATTGAAGTTGTTGGGTAGAAGTTATAGGCGCTCTCGTTGGTTGGCCGGGGAGGACTTGGGCCTTTTTGGAGACGTTCCTTATCTTTAGAAGAAACATGTGTATTTTTGGGATGACGTTATGTGTTTTCAATTTGAGGCCTGAAGGTTGATTAGTAGTGGTTTCTGACATCAATCAATGAGTGTATATTTGCGGAATGAGTGAAGATTTGTGGTTTTTGGAGACATACGATTTTCTATGGAAAGGCGGTAAAGGTTTTCTTGTGATTAGGTGTGGATTGAGCTTGTACTTCGTGGTATTAATTTTTGAGGATATAGCCTTTAAGTAATTTGAGGAGTTATCAGAGTGCGCGCGAAAGCATGATTTTTGGAGATGCTTAGAAGTTCAAATTTTGTATCGACTTTGAAGATTTAGTAGTGATTCAAAGTTTTAATGGGAAATTAATCTTTTGGTCGTGCAATTTGGTTTATTGATGGTTAACTTTGGAAGTGACTATTAGGTTACCAAAGTTGGAATGGGATGAAAGTTTGGAAGGTAAAGCAGAGACGTCGTTGATATTAGTGATTTATGGTGTGAAGTTAATAACCTTTGGATTTGTTGGGAGTTGTCGATGATATGCATCTCTCAATTATATTCAGAGTTGTATCCTGTATCTTTTTGGCGCTGGTGTTTGATCTTGCAAAATTTCGAGGACGAAATTTGTTTTAAGGGGGGGAGGATGTGATGACCCGTTTTTACGTGTATTTTCACTGAATGAATAATTTAATTTAATTAAATTTATAGTGCTTTTATTTTAAATTATCGGATTTTAATTGGATTTTATTGGCTGTTGAATTTAAATTGCTGTTTAATTGATTTTAGCTCGTTGTTGGTTTTAAAAAAATTTAACAGTTGGTTTTTGCTAGTTATTTATTTTATTTTAGCTTATCGATGTGATTAAAATATTTTCTTGGTGTTTATTTATTTATTTGATGTAGTGTTTAATTTATTTTAGTCGATTTATGTTTTTAATATCGTTTTCGGCGGATCAGTTTCTGGATCCCGGAAGTGAAGTTTGGACTTCATTTCTTTTCCCTTCTTTTCTTTTTCTCTTTTTTCTTTTTCCTTCTTTTCCTTTTCTTTTCTTCTTTTCCTTCTTTCTTTCCTTTCTTTTTCTTTTTCCCGTTTCTTTCCCTCCCGTGCGTCGTTTTCTCTCTCTCTCCCCTGCACTTTTCCTATTCCGTGCAGCCACCTTTGGCCAGCCGTATCTCCGCCGTCCGGTGGAGGTGTCGTACACCACCCCCGCCATTCTCTTCCTCTCACGGCAGACTACAACCCCTCCAATTTTTAGAGTCATCGGAGCCACCGTTAGCCGCCACGAGCCGCTCAAAGTAGCGGCACCAACCCAGAATTTTACACTGTAGCCGAAAATTTCCTCCGCCCAGAACCGCCACTTGCCGGCGGCGTGGCCTCCACCACCCACCCAGAAAACTTCCCCTCCCTCCGGTGCACCACCCCTCCGAAGATCTCCCCCAACCGGCCGGCCGTTTGGCCGGAAAAGCGCATCTAAGCCGCACGGTTTGTCACCGTTTCCGGCGCCGTCGCACCACCTCCGGCCACCATCTTTTCACCACTTCTTCCCCTACCTCTTGCCGACCTAACCCACCCATTTCCGGCCTAGATCGGCCACCGGAGCAGCTCCCACGAGCTCAACTCCGATTTGCTCGTTTTTCGCTTCTACCGGCGTTTTCGCCGCCACCCACGGCCAAAACTCACTTCCACTAGCTTCATAAACATCCCTAGACCATTCCCTATCAATTTGGTGTCTTGGTTTGTCCCCGTTCAAAAGTGGGTATTTTGCGACCCACGGCTACAGTGCATTTGCACTGTTACGTTGCTTTCCGCCCATCGTTTGCCGCGCGCCGAACCTTCTAAAAATCCTATATAGCTCTGTAAGTATTTTCCAAACTCTACTTTTAGATTTAAATATATTTTGCTCTTACAATAATTTATTTGGTTGGTTTGCTGATTCCGGACTGAGTCCGAGGAGTTCGGGGGTCGGATGGATGGAGGACGGAGTTGCTTGAATTGTTGTTCTATGGTTGGTTGTATTTGTCGAGCATTGAAATTTGCATTTACATGGTGCATGCACGTGTATTTTATTTTAATTGAGAAAATCCTGTTTTATTGGCGTAAATGGATTTTCGGGTGCGTGCGTATCACGAGCCCAAGCCGGGATGGGTTATTATCTCGGTGGAGCTCCTCTGGTCACTCGGGAGTGGATAATACTGAGTGACATCCCCTGGGTTGTCGCTGGGCGACGACCGGATCGCACGATACGGTAACGCTGTCGTGTCGACTCCGTGGTCCCTAGAGTGGCGGGGACTAGAGGATGGCCTGGCCAGGTACGCGCGAGGCGGAGGCGCGAGTCTGGGCATCACTCGTGTAGGTGTCACACGCGTAGACGTTACCTGCGGTGTGGCACAGAGCCAGAGTGTGCGGATGATCCCTAGGGGAGATCATGGTGCATGCATAATCGGTTGGTTTTTATGGTTTTCGGATACGGGCCATTTTCTGGGAAAATGGCGAGGATGTGTTGAGGACTTGTGATCCATTTTCTGGGAAAATGGTGGTTTGGGCCATTATCTGGGATAATGGCGAGGCTTGGTTTTAAACGGTATGTGTGGGCCGTTATCGGGGATAACGGCGAGGTTTGTTTAAAGGATATGTTTTTGAGCCAAATGGGTTTTTGGCGTGCGTGGAAAAAATATGGTTTGTGAGTTTTGTGCATTGGCATTTATTCATGCATATTGTTTGAGTTTAATATGCTTTTATCTAGTGGTGTTTGGATTTTACTTACCTGCGGCACCATTTTTGGTACCGTAGATTTTGGTGCAGAGTTCGAGGAGGAGGAGGAGGCTGAGCCCGAGGATGCGGCTCCGCCGGAGATCTGAGTTGAAGTTTATGCTTTGTATTTGGTTTTAAAACAATATTTATGTCTTGTAATATTTTATTATGTACCTTTGAACCGCTTTGTATTTTATTTAAGAAAAAATTCTGGTACTTAATTTTATGACTTTGTTATCCGCTGCGTATTTCCTTGTGCACTTTTGTCGCTTGCACACACTTGGCACTCGTCGATAGGATGGTGACCCGGGTTGTCACCATCCGGACGTCTCGAATTCCCCGTGTTGGTACGTGGGGATTTGGGGACGTCACATTTAACATCCATCTGAAAAAGTTTGAAATATTTATAACAAGCATATGCAAGTAGCATTCGAATAGTTTCTAATCTTGCGACTGGTGCATATGTCTCATTATAATCGATTCCTTCTTCTTGATTGAAACCTTGGGCTACAAGTCAAGCTTTATTTCTAGTAATGACTACGGTCTCATTTTTCTTGTTTCTAAAAACTCATTTTGTTCTAATAATAGTATGATTTTTGGGTCTAGGAACAAGTGTCCAAACATCATTACTTTCAAATTGATTTAGCTCTTCTTGTATAGCTAGAATCTAACATTCATCAAGAAGTGCTTCATCAATATTTTTAAATTCAATCTGAGATAGAAAAGCATATGATTGCAAATATTTCTAAAAGATGACTGAGTACTTACACCTCGTGATGGTTCTCACAGAATTTGTTCCACTGGATGATCTTTCACAAATTTTCACTGTTTGATTATATCTTGTATTAAATTTTAATAATCTTTCGTGATGTCTCCATGTTGAATTTCCTCTATTGTGTTCTCTTTATTGAGATTGAGACTTTCTGTATTATTTATACCTCCTGTTTCTTCATCAATGGATTTCTTGGAGAGTAGAGAATTAGATTCATCAAATACTAGATGCATAGATTATTGTACAGTTAAAATCCTTTTATTGAATACTCTATAAGCTTTACTATTAGTAGAATATCCGAGAAAAATACCTTCATCAAATTTTGCATAAAACTTGCCTAAATTGTCCATGTCATTCAAAATAAAACATTTACATCCAAATACATGAAAGTAACCAATGTTGGACTTTTTATTATTCCAAAGCTCATAGGGGGATTTATCTAGTTTAGACCTTAGAATAACTCTATTTATAACATAACATGCAATACTTACCGCTTCGGCCCAAAAGTAACTAGGCAAGTTGTTCTCATTGAGTATTGTTTTTGCCATCTCTTGAAAAGATCTATTTTTCCTCTCTACTACCCCATTTTGTTGAGGAGTTTGAGGAGCAGAAAAATTATGCACAAAACTATTTTCATCACAAAAAGTTTCAATATTTTTATTAACAAACTCTTTTATCCTATCACTTCGGATACTTGAAATAGTATAGCCATTTTCATTTTAAATTCTTTTGCATAACTTGGTAAAAGTATTATGTGCCTCATCTTTATGAGCAAGAAAGATGACCCATGTATATCTAGAGAAATCATCAACAATAACAAATTCATAATATTTTCCTCCTAGACTTGCAACTCTATTTGGTCCAAAAAGATCCATGTGTATCAGTTACATTGGTCTAATAGTGAAAATATGTTTCTTGGTTTTAAAAGAAGTTTTTGTTTGTTTACCAAATTGACATGCATCACAAATTTTGTCTTTAAGAAAATTTGCCTTTGGTAAACCTGTCATAAGATCATTTTTTGAAAGTTTGGAAATAAGTTTCATGTTGGCATGACCTAGTCTTCTATGCCATAGCCAACTAGTTTTATTTTGAGCTGAAAAACAAATATCATCTTGTGAGGTAATTTCTTCAAAATCGATTATATAAGCATTGTTACTTCTAAAATCAATAAAACAAACATTGCAATCATAATCATTCAAAATAATGCACTTATCCTTTTTTTAAGTAACTGTAAATCATTTATCACATAATTGACTTATACTCAAAAGATTATATTTTAAACCTTCAATAAGTAGAACATCATCAATTATGAGAGAAGATTCATTACCAATTTTACATATTCCCACGATCTTCCCTTTCGAGTTGTCTCCAAATGTCAAGTGTCCTTCTTATTTAGATCTAAGATTAAAGAACTTAGTCTTATCTCCCGTCATGTGTCTTGAACATCCACTATCTAAAAACCATTTGTTTTTGCTTGTGGAAGACTTCATGCATACCTATAAAAACAATTAAAATGATTTTTCTTGGTACCCAAGTTCTTTGGGTCCTTCATTTATTAGTATTAGAAGAAACAAGATTTTTTAGTACCCATATGACCGTAATAGTCATTGTATGCTTTCTTTGAATAAGACAAACATGATAATCATGACCATTTCTATTACAAAAATTGCAACTAGCATGTGCTATATATAAAAAACTTGAGTGATTATAATAATATCTTTCTTTGACAAAATTATTTTTATGAAAAGAATTTTGAATACTGGAATTTGATGTAGAAAGATTATCAAATAAATTTTTATAAGGTTTGTTTTTTTGTTTTGGCATATATCCTAAGTCTGCCTTGTCAAAAACATATCTTTGACTACCATGAAGTTTTTCAAAACTTCTTTTTCCATTCGTAAAGTTTTCAACAATATTTTCTAAATCAGTTTTCCTTCTCTTCAACTCAAGATTTTCATATTTTAAAACGATGTTTTTTTTCTTCTTAAAACATCAATTTTGTTTGTTAAAGAAGAATTTTTTTTTTCAAAGCAATATACTTAATACCCAATTTTTTAAGTTCCTCATATACCTCTTTTAAAAAATTTTATAATTCTTCATATGAAGGATCTTCTATATTATCAAGATTTGTTACCTCAATGTCATCTTTAGCCATAAGACAAAAATTTGTTGATTATTCATTGCTTGCTTCACTATCTGAGCTACTTGAATCATTATTCCATGTAGCCTTCATTGCTTTTTTTGCCCTTGTTTCGATCTTTCTTTAATAGATAATAATCTAGCTTGATATGATCAGGCTTATTGCATTTATAACAAATTAAAGTGTCATTTTTACCTGAATTTTTCTTGAAAAAATTTTTGAATGATTTTCTCGGAGGAGTTTTATTTTTCTTTAAGAACCTCTTAATTCTTCTTATTATCATCGCAACTTCTTCATCTTTGTCTTCATTTTCCTCATCTTCATCACTTTCACTTTCATGATGAACATCTTTGAGTGCCAAGCTCTTCTTTGGCTTTCCTTCTTCTTCTCCTCTTTTCAATGTGTACTCATGGGTGATAAGTAATCCAATGAGTTCATTTACTTTGAGCTTCTTGAGGTCTCTAACTTCAAGAATCGCTATCACTTTTGATTCCCAGCGTTTTGGTAAAGAGTTTAGAATTTTTCTTACTATCTCGACCTTGGAATAAACTTTGCCAAGAGTTGTCAAGCTGTTTATGATGTTAGTAAAATGAGTGTACATACTAGAAATAAATTCATCATCATGCATCTTAAACATTTCATATTCATGAGTAAGAATATAAATTTTTGATTCTCTGACTTGCGAAGTTCCTTCATAAGTAAGTTCCAAATTATCCCAAATTTTTTTTGCCGTAGCGGAAGTCATTATTCTATTAAACTCATTCCCATTGAGAGTATTATATAATAAATTCATAACAATTAAATTCAAAGTATAAAATCTATCATCTTCACGATCAAACTCTTCTTCTTCCCTTTTGACCTTTACTACATCAACAACTTTTGTTGGAATATAAGGTTCATTTACAATGCATTTCCAGATTTCTCGACCTGGAGCCTGAAAAAATATTTTCATTCTAACTTTTTAGAATG
Organism: Carya cathayensis; assembly: GCA_011037825.1. Lineage (NCBI taxonomy): Eukaryota > Viridiplantae > Streptophyta > Magnoliopsida > Fagales > Juglandaceae > Carya > Carya cathayensis. Next base: position 1,754,460 of record QGSO01000261.1, read on the forward strand.
AGTTATTGTCTCTACAAAAGAGTGGAGGTTGACTGTTAGATTGACCTTCACCAAATGAAGCTGCAATGTTAGCCATAAGATCTTAACTCAAAAGATAGTTAATCTTATAACAGAGCCCCCACTCTGATACCAATTGTTGCCCAGATGACTAACATAAGAGGGGTGAATTGAGTTATATTTAAAAAATTAACAATTATAAACCAAATACACAATATAAAATATAAATAAAATGCGAAACAACAATAAATATAAAGAGTAAAGATAAGAGAGAAGTAAATTTAGTATGTTAACGAGGTTCAGCTTCACTGCCTATGTCCTCGTCTCAAGATACCCCTTGAGGATCTCTAAATTCACTATTCAACCTCATTCAGGTGGAGACGAAAACCAATTACACCTTTGAACAACACCGCTACAAAAGATCCATGTAGAACACCCTCTACACTTGCAATCACCTTACACATGGTGATTCAACTATTCACTGTGTAGAACACTTTCTATACATACAAGGGTTATACACACATTTTTACTGATACAAGAGCTGATAGTGGATAGATTATCAGAAAATACTCCTCAATGAGTGAAATAAGGACAATACAGTACAAATTATATCTCTCTCAAAGTGAACAAGGGTTAAGGCTCAATGCTTAGAGAAGAGAGAATGAAAGTTTTGAATGAATGTTGTATGCTCTTGATGTTATGAATGTAAAGCTTTTAAATGATATTTTTATGGGCATTTGAGATTTCATATTCAAATTTAAAAATATTCACATGTCAAAGACAACATCATTCACTTTTTCAAAAAATTCAAATAAAAGCTTCTTCTTTTTCATTTGTCAACAACAACATCATTCACTTTTCAAAAATTTCAAACCTAATCTTTTTACTTTTCGCATATAACAAAAGGAGTACACTTTACTATTCAAAATTTTCAGACAAAATCATCTACCTTTTGCATAAGTCAAGTAAGCATCAATTATTTTTGAAAATATTCAAATAAAGCATGCACATGTGAAAGATGATAATCAATCATCTTTAATATTTTCAAAACTCAAACATTTAATCATTTCATGCACATGTAAAAGATGACAATCAATAATCTTTCAAAATTTTCAAATTTAATTTTCAAAATATTCATGAACATGTGGAAAATGTATTTTAATGCTTTATGATAAAATATTAATTTTGAGCCTTAATCCTAATTTTGAATTTTTAAGAGATTTACAACATTACTCTATGAGTTTTAATGTGAACTTGTTCCCTTCTTGCTCATGCTTGGTTCCTTGATGTACTTGACTCTATTGTGTAGACAACTTGAACTTGAGACTCCTTTATTCTTTGAATTCAATTGTTATCATCAAAATCCATGTGTAGATATATAATTACATGAAACTCGAAACCTTGGCTTCAACACTATCAGATTCTATATAACCCATTTTAATGATTCCAGAATTACATAAACTTGAGGAATGTCATTTAAATGTTGATGGCACCTTGATTCGCACCCTATATAGTATAATCATTAGGCATTGTTTATCACCCTCACCTTTCTACCTCGAAGTGCCTTCAGGCTTCCTAAACCTTTTTTTCCCTTCAGAGACCCTTCTCCTAGACTCATTATTAGGCCCTATAGCAAGTACTGTAAGTTAAAGTTGATCTATACAATCCTCCACCTCCACAGAAAAGTAAGGGCTTGTTGTCAAATGCCAATATAGCATTGCCTTACTAATGATCAAATATTTTCTAGAGTAACACTACGTACCACATTTTCGTTCTATTATATAAAATGTGACACTTTTATCAACCTTGAATCATCATTTAAAAGTTGATAAGTAATACCACCTCATCATAGTGAGATGAAAGTGTGGTAAGTATAAATTTTCATAGCATTAACCATTTCCATGCATAGTGATTGGTTCATCCTTACTCCATGCCCCACTAGTTCTATACCTATTTTCACTCTTTTTTCATCTGTGAGATTGGACGACCCGTTGTAGAGGGCTTGCCGATTCCTTTCTTTGACTTCCACGGAATCCCTTGGATGCAAAATTTGCTACTGAGGCTTCCAAACCCTTCTTCGGTTGACCAACATTCCTTGGATGCTAAATCCAGACTTCATGCATTCAAAGCTACCTAAATTTAATATTCTTGAAATTTGGATACTTTGATAGGAGTATTGATGTTATGGTTGTGAGTGGAGGTGCAATGGTACAAACGAGACTTAAGAAGAAATGAGAGGTTATAGGGATGAATTGAGTTGGGGAATGAAGGAATAAGAAGCACATGGGTAGCACGTGATTAGTTAGATTATTATTTTATCCTTACCAATGTAATGAGAACAACTGTAATTCAAAGGTATAATAATTGAAACTTGTGTAAAGAACATTCATTCAAAAAGTTTAATACAATTAATTTCTTGGAGGCTATAATACCAATTGTTACAACTTTTCAGAACTTCAAGATTGAAAAGATTGTCTAGTTGTTATTGGATGTTGAGGTAATTCAAAATAGTCAATCCCCTTTTTCTTTACATGTGTTGTTGGCAAGAAAATCATATGGTACTTGGCCCATGTGCATTGACTATAGTTCTCAACAAGGAAATTGTGAAGGATAAGTTTCCAGTACTTGTTATAAATGAGTTGTTGGATGAGTTATTTGGTGCCACCATATTCTCTAAATTGGACCTAAAACCAGTTATCATCAAATAAGGGTAAGGGAGAGTGACAATGAGAAGACTGCACTAAGAACACATTAAGGGCACTCTGAGTTTTTGGTTATGTCTTTTGGTTGAACCAATGCTCCAAGAATTTTTCAAAATTTGATAAATAAGATATTCCAACCTTTCTTTCGTAAGTTTTTTATAGTTTTTTTTATGACATATTACTCTATAACAAACCCAAAGAGGATCACTTGCAACACTTGTCAATAGTGTTAGATACCTTAGCAAAAAATACATTGCTTGCTAAGAGGAGTAGGGCCTGTTTGGGGTTACGATAAGAGTTTTAAAAAGTGGTTAAATAGTCTTAAAAGGTCTTTAATAAAATAATTAGATTGTTTGGATGTTATATATTAAAACACTTTTTTTTAATCGAAGAGAAAATGTCACATGTCCACAAGTGATCCCCTCCCACTTTGATTAAAAATCCCTCGCTTATTGCGGAGGAAAACAATGTAACTCATAACCCAAGGCCTTTACAAATATCCTATACCAACCTTCTCAGGCAACAAAACTATTAAAACGAAAACCAACCAATCAAGCAAAACCTATATAAAACCCAAAACAAAACTCTAATTACAACCGAAGATTTGGAATCCTAAGCTTATCCATACAAATAAGTCCTCTCATTTTACTAGGCATTACATCACTTGCAAAATATCTCTGTGTTAGCTCCCTCTCCTTAACGAGCCAGAAAATCCGTCACATGATTCCCTTCTCTAAATTGGTGCTTTATAGAGACACAAAGGCCGTTTACCTCCTCCTTTAATCGTTCCCAAAAATCCCATAAGTACGAAACTAAACAAACACCAGAAATGAGCCAACCCACCACCAACTCCGAATCAGTTTCAATACAAATATTCTGATATCCCAACTCTTTATAAAGCTGAACACCACTAATAATAGCCCTCAACTCCACTCCGTTGTAAGTACCCAGTTAAAATTTTTCAGAGAAGGCAGCCTTCATATTACCAGTTGAATCTTGGATGATACCTCCACCACCACAAGAACCCAGATTCCCTCTACAAGACCCATCAACATTTAGCTTCAACCAACCTTCAGGAGGCTTTTCCCAAACCACTTTGCGAGGAATTCTACCCTTCGGCTTGCTTGTTTTCACCTGAAGCTCTGCCAATATTTTCTTATTTGAATAAGGTAGTACACCCTTCATGCCATCTACAATTTTTACAAGACAACATCACACAACTAACCAAACTGCCTCTCCTGTTTCTTGCTTATCTTCCATGCGGGCTTTACAACACTGAAGCCAGATTCTCCAAAAGATAACAGAAAGCAATAAACCAATTATTGTTCCCTTCTGTGTTGATTGATTTGCAATTCTGAACCACTTGCTGATCTTCACCCTCCAGGGCTCTACTCCCACGTTCATAATACCAAACACCGACTCCGCTCCCTTCTGCACCATACTTGCAATTGACCCCATGCTCAGAACATGATTCGGGGTCTCCTTCGTTTTATTCATGCAGCAATTGCACCCTGAGACTATTGGAATTCCTAGATTACGCACCCTCTCGTCTAACGGCAGGAACCTGAATAAGGTATGTTTGAGGAAAAACATGATTTTGATGCTTTTCCAACATGTTTTCCCGAATAGTGCAGAACGTAATTCAGATTTTAAAAGGATTATCAATGGATGAAAATATCCATACAACTTTCAAATTTTCAAGGATAGATTGTAATTTTTAAAATATTAAATAATCGTCATTTCTACCTCAGAAAATATTTTTTTAGTTTGTTTCCAAAAAATGTAACATGTTTGAAAGTGTTTTAAACATAGGGTTATAAAACAATTTATAACTTTTTAATAATAGAACTTATTACTTAAGCTATAAGCACTAAACATATAATCTATATTTACGACCACAATCTCAAACATGCACTGAGTGTAAATTCGGTTGGGTTGAAATAGATTATCTGGGGCATTTGGTTTCTACAAATAGGGTAAAAGCATATCCATCTAAAATAAAGGCCATGATTGATTGGTCCTTGCCCAAATCCATTGAAGCCTTGAGGGGATTCTTTGGTTTAATTGGAAACTATAGGAAATTTGTGAAAAGTTATGGGTTGATTGCTACCCCGCTCACTAATTTGTTGAGGAAAGATTCATTTCTATGGGGACCTAAAGCTTGAAAAGTATTTGAGGCCTAGAAGCATTCAGTCACCAGTCCACCTGTGTTAGCTTTGCCTAACTTCCCAAGACCCTTCTTTGTAGAGTGTGATGCATCCGAAAGGGATGTTGGTGCAGTGTTGACGCAAGATGGGAAACCTGTGGCTCTTTTAAGTCAAGTTTTGAAAGGCAAGACATTTGATTTATCTACTTATGAGAAAGAGTTTCTGGCCTTGGTGCTTCTTGTGAAGAAGTGGAGACCTTAAGTGTTAACTTATTGGATGTGACTTCACCATTGAATAAAAAATTGTCAAAGGAAATGTAGCTACAGATGCACTCTCAAGAAGGTGTGAAGGGTCAGGAATAAAGGCTGCTCTTTCTATCATCATAGTGCTTGATCCAGTTTGGTTGGAAGAATTGAAAGCTTCTTATTTGTTACATAGAGAGATTTCTGAGATTTGTGGGAAGTTTCAGCAAGGATCTTTAGCTGATCATATATTTGAGGTTCAAAATGGGTTGTTATTTAAGAAAGTCATATTATTTTTATCAACAACATCTCCTTTGAAGTAGAAGATTCTATAGTTTATACACAGTCCTGCAGTTGGGGATCATTCAGGATATCAAAAGTCATTACACAGGGCCAAGGTAGACTTTGTTTGGGCTAGTATGAGGAAAGATATAAAGAATTTTATTAGAGAATGCCCTTTGTCAAAAATGCAAAGTTGGAAATTTACAACCAGATAGGTTGTTGTAGCCCTTCCCAGTTCCAACAAGATCATGGAGTTATATCTCTATGGATTTTATTGAAGCATTGCCTATGTCACAATTTCTACAATTTTTATAGTAGTTGATAGATTCACTAAATGTGCTCACTTCTTGCCATTGTCCCACCCCTTCACTATAGCAACAATAGTTAAGTTGTTCATTTCTCAAATTTTCAAGTTACATGGCATGCCAACAACCATTATTAGGGGTGTAATTGACTTGGTCGGTCCATTTTTTAACATATTTTAGAACCAAACCGATATACAACAGTTTTAATATTTGAAGAACCAATATCCCACTAATTACACCCCTAAACTGATACTTTTGAGTTTACCAGTTTCTGTCAGGTTCAGTCCGGTTTTTCCCGTTTTAGTATAGTACTAATAGATTATATAGTTAGTATAACTATACTATAGTGATATAGTGATATATAGTGGATAATATAGTGATATAGTATTAGTATAACTACTAATACTATAGTGATTTATATAGATATTTATATATAGTGGATTACTAATAGTATTAGTATTAGTATTAGTATTTATATTAATAGTATCATATAGTGATATATTATTTAATTATATATGTTAGTGATAATATGATGGTTACATACATTTTTTATAAGAATGTATATGATCAAATGTATTGAAAGGTCATGACCAAGGAATGGATGGTTCAAGTTTAATGTTGACGGTGGTTCAAATGGTAACTTAGGGCCTTCTAGTGGTGGCGGCATCATCCGTGATGCTCATGGTCGTACTTTGGCTAGATTTGCGCACTCGTATGGTGTCTTGACTAATTCGGTTGTAGAGGGGCATGCTTTATTAAATGGCCTAAGAATGGCGTAGCAACTTGATATTAGAAAACTGTTAGTTGAGTAGCATTCAAAAGTAGTTGTGGGATGGCTCAAATCTGGTGCTTGCAATCTCTAGAATATGTGGGACTTTTGGGAAGAAATTCAATCTCTTTTCCAACTTCTAAACTCCTATATTTATCACATATATAGAGAAGCCAACATGGTAGCTGATTTTTTAGCTAAGGAATGTGCTAAAAGTAAGATCATGGATTTTAACGGGAATGACATTGGTATTGCATGTTTGTAGGTTCTTTTGTGGACAAACTATTTGGAATTTCCTTATTTACGTAGATAAGTCCTAGCGTCTTGATTGCTTGTATATAGTTATTACTTCGCCTCAGTGAGAGTTTTTTTTTAAATAAAGGTTCTACTTATTTTAAAAAAAAAAACAATGGGCATATAAAAAAAAAGATCAAATGTATTGAAAAATATTTATCAAAAAGAATATATATGATAATTTATTATGCTATAAAATATATTTATCCTTAATATATATTATAGTTTATATTAATAACATGTGATCAAATGTTCATATTTAAGATTAAAATTTTATATTATATTAATTTTATTTTATAAAATTAGAATTTTTAGTGATATTGTTATATCAAATGTTATATTAAGATTTATAAGATTAATTTTATGTTATTAGAATATTATTATTAAACATGAATAGTAGGATTTTAAAATTTAATGTAATATTAACAAGCAATTTAGCATATAATATAAAATTATTTTATATATATGAACCAGTCCAATCCGGTTCGGTGTTAGAAAAAAGAAAATCAAAAGTAGACCGATTTCGACCGATTTTGAGAAAAATTAAACCAGTACTAAACCAAACCGGTTTTGAACCCGACCGGGCCCACCTATTTGGTCTGATTCACCAGTTTTCTTTTCAAATCTACTACATACAGGCAGAAATTGTGCCTGTATGCGCACCCCACTGATGTGGCATGCTACCACATAAACACTTATTTTATTAAAAAAAAAAAGAGAGAAAGAGAAAAGAGGACGGATAGATAGAGGAAGAAGAAAGGGAAAACACCCCAGACTTTCCATTTCTCTCTTGGTTTCATTTCTCTCTTGCTCTTATCATAGCAGAGTCTCAGATTGATGTAACTCTGCTGTTGTTGATCAGTTGCAGCAGCCCACGCCATCCTCAGCTACTATCCACATTTCGGTGTCTAACCTGGTAGGAGGCTTAGAAGCTTTTTCTTCTGTTTATCTTTTATCTGACTTTGAGACTGAGTGAGTTGTGAAATTTTTCGAAACAAAGGGATTGGGAACAAAGGGGTAGAGATGTAAGAAATTGGATATTGAGCATGAATGTGTTTCCTCGAAGACTTGCACTAAGATGTCGATGTCATGATTCTAATGGTTGCAATATTTCTCCTTTTTATTAGGAAATTAACAATTTGACGATCTTAAGAGTCCATAATTATGGATGCACCACATTTATTTATGGAAGACAAGAGAGAGGAGAAATCTAAGATGTTTGAGAAATTCTATCTCATGAGATGAGATAGAGAGACTGTTAGGGACTGGTCGAAGACAGAGATGATTTTAAATAAAAGGAGAGATGAAATTTAACATGGTTTGGTAATTGCCTACGTCCACAGCTGCTGTAACTTCACTATGAAACAATTTTTACAAAAGCTTCTCACCCACTCTATTTCTCTCTATTTTCTCTACTGCATTTTTACAACTGAGCTCTCTCCTATTTATAGGAGAGAGCAGCCTACAATCTCTGCATTAGGTGCAGCATTTTATGACCTTGCTGCAGAGATAGTGGGTGGGTGATTTGGTGGCTGCAGTTGGTGCCTAATACAACAAAGCACCATACGATGCATTTTGTCTCCATTCATAACAATCTCCCACTTGGAGACAAATGAGTCTACATATCTTCATAGCAACCATCACAGCAACTTCAAGTCATGCCTTTAAGTACAGAGGCCAACTGAAGCTACACACAGCTTCAGTTTGTCAGCAGTAATTGCTTTTGTGAACATGTCTGCTGGGTTCTCTGTTCCTCAAATCTTCTCAAGTATCAACTGTCCACTATTGAGAAGAGATCGGATAAAATGGTATCGCAACTGTATGTGTTTTGTTCTGGAATGAAATGCTGGATTTTTTGCAAGAAAAATAGCACTCTGACTATCACTGTGTAGAATACCTTTTTCATTTTTCTTTCCCAATTCCTCCAAGAATGACTGCAACCAAACCATTTCCTTCCCCGCCTCAGTTATAGCAACGTATTCCATTTCTGTAGTTGAGAGAGCAACAATCTTCTGTAACTTAGAAGCCCACGATACAGCTATACCACCCAGCGTATACACAAATCCAGTAGTACTTTTTCTGCTGTCAACGTCACCTGCTAAATCAGCATCTACATATCCCTGTAGCTTTAAACCTGCTTTTGTAAAGCATAGTGACGTATCTGAAGAGCCTTGTAGATATCTCAAAATCCACTTGACTGCTTCCCAATGCAACTTTCCTGGATTATTCATGTATCTGCTCACAGCTCCCACTGCTTGTGCAATATCTGGCCTTGTACAGACCATGGCGTACATAAGACTACCAATAGTAGATGCATAGGGTATTCCGTTCATGCATTCTTAGTAAGTCGAAAGTGACTAGCTAAGGGTGTGCTCACTGGTTTCGCCTTATCCATGTTAAACCTTCTGAGCACCTTCTTCACATACTCCTCCTGCGAGAGCTTAAGGGTATCATTAGCCCTGTCTCTAATAATTCTCATACCAAGGATTTGTTTTGCAGCACCCAAATCCTTCATCTCAAACCGCTTTGACAACTGCTTCTTCAGTTTATTGATCTCCTCGATGCTTGACCCTGCAACAAGCATATCATCCACATACAACAATAGGATAATATAAGAGTTGTCAAAATTCTTCATATAGCAACAATGGTCAGCCTGTAGTCTTGTAAATCCATTACTGCACATGAAGTTGTCAAACTTTCGGTACCATTGTCCTGGAGCTTGTTTTAGGCCATACAAGCTCTTCTTCAGTTTGCAAACTAGATTCTCTTTTCCCTTCACTAAGAATCCTTGTGGCTGGTGCATATAGATGTCTTCCTCCAAATCACCATGAAGGAATGCAGTCTTCACATTTAACTGCTCAAGATGTAGATCCTCCGCAGCCACAATTGCCAACACTAGCCTGATCGTGGTCAATTTTACGACTGGGGAGAAAATGTCTATGTAGTCGACACCTTCCTTTTGTTGAAACCCCTTCACGACCATTCTGGCTTTGTAGCGCTTGCAACCATTGTGCTCTTCCTTAATTCTGTACACCCATTTGTTGTGCAAAGCCTTCTTGCCTTTTGGAAGCTTAGTTAGCTCCCATGTCTGATTTGACATCAGTGACTCCATCTCATCTCGCATGACTTTCTCCCACTTGATCGAATCTTCAATTTGTAGAGCTTCATCATAACTTTCCGGTTCACCACTATCTGTTAGCAGGATGTAGTGTAGAGATGGTGAGAACCGCTGTGGTGGCCTGATCGTCCTTGAAGATCTTCAAATAACAGTGAGTGGTGTACGTTGTTCAATCTGTGTATCATCATTCTCTTGATCCTCGTTATGATCAGTGTTGACTTGAGTAACATCAAAGTCAACAACCTCAGGTTTCTTTGGCTGCTCCTCAGGTTCAGCTTGTGACCTAGCTTTGTACAGAATCTGCTCATTGAAAATTACATTTCTACTTCTGATGATTTTGCGATTTTTATCATCCCAAAATCGATAGCCAAATTCTTCATCACCATAACCGATGAAAAAACATTTTCTAAATTTGGCTTCTAACTTGTTACGATCAGTAGAATCTATGTGAACATATGATACACAGCCAAAAACTTTCAAATGGGAAAGATTTACCTTCTTTCCGCTCCAGACTTCCTCTGGTAAATCGAATTTTAAGGGAACTGAAGGTCCCCTGTTAATCAAATAGGCTGCAGTGTTAACTGCATCAACCCAAAAACATTCAGGCAATCCTGAATTCAGCCTCATGCTTCTGGTACGTTCGTTGAGAGTTATGTTCATGCGTTCAGCTACGCCATTCTGCTGTGGTGTCCCAGGAATAGTCTTCTGAAATCTAAACCCATTTGCAGCACAGAATTCTTTGAACCCTCCGTCGATGTACTCTCCGCCATTGTCTGACCTCAGACATTTCAACTTCAAGCTTGTTTCATTTTCAACCATGGCTCTCCATTTCTTGAAAGTGTCAAATGTGTCAGATTTATTTTTCAAAAAATAAACCCATACTTTCCTGCTTGAGTCATCAATAAAGGAAACATAGTACCACGATCCTCCAAGAGAAGCGACTGGGGATGGCCCCCACAAATCTGTGTGCACCAACTCCAACTTTGTAGACTTTGGAGTTCTGCTATTTTTCAAGAAACTAACCTTTTTCTGCTTCCCAAAAATGCAACCTTCATACATGTTGAAATCAGTTGATTCCAACTTTGGTAACTTCCCCTTGGATAATAGTACTTTCATTCCTTTCTCACTCATGTGACCAAGCCTTTGATGCCATAGGTTAGCATTTGTGTCAGCAATTGCAACAGTATCTCTAATGCTTGAAGTCATGTATAGAGTACCTGTTTTTGTGCCTTGAGCTACTACCATAGCTCCTTTTGTTATCTTCCATGTGCCACTTGTAAATAGTACCGAATGCCCATTAGCATCAAGTTGTCCTCCAGAAATCAGGTTCCTCATGAGCTTGGAAACATGTCGCACCTTTTGTAGCAACCATGCACTTCCATTGGGCAGATTGATTCGTACATCTCCCATGCCTTCGATTTACAATGCTTCACCATCTGCTAAGTACACCTTCTCGAAATCACCAGTGACATAATTCTGCATGATTTCTTGGTGTGCTGTAATGTGGAATGAGGCTCCTGAATCTAGCACCCAAGATTCAATTTGGTTGTCGACTGAAAGGAGTAAGGCATCTTGGAGAGTTTCTGTTGTGGCATTAGCAGAGTCATGCTCATTCTTCTTCTTTGCTTCCTTGCAATTATTTCTGAAGTGGCCAATCTTGCCACAATTCAAGCACTGTACTTGTTTTCCGGACCTAGATTTACTTCTTCCTCTTTGGGACTTTGACCTGCCCCGATTTGAACTTCTACTAGCTCCTCTACCTCTCGTCTCGAGGTTTAAGGCAGAACTGGAAGTTGATGCTTCTCTTGTATCTCTTCTGCGAACTTTCTCGCTAAGAATATGGTCCCAGATAGCTTGATACTTCATCTTTGTTTTGCCATAAGAATTGCTAACAGCTGTTCTCATGGCCTCCCAGCTTTTTGGCAATTGAGCCAGAGCAATCAGTGCACATACTTCATCATCAAATTCAATCCCCACTGAAGCTAATTGATTTATGACGGTGTTGAACTCATTCAGATGCTGAATAACTTGAGTTCCTTCTACCATTCTCAAGTAGAATAGCTTGTACATCAAATGCACTTTGTTATTGGCTGATGGCTGCTCATACATATCTGATAGAGCCTTCATCAAATCTGCTGTGGTCTTTTCCTTTCCCACATTATGTGCAACTGATCTTGACAGTGTTAGTCGAATGACTCCCAACACTTGTCTATCAAGAAAACTCCAATCTTCATTGCTCATGTCATCTGGCTTTCTTCCTAGGAGTGGAAGATGTAGTTTCTTCCCATAGAGATAATCCTCTATCTGCATTCTCCAGTAGGCAAAGTCTGTACCGTCAAATTTCTCGATACCAACACCTTTAGCTTCTTCTCCAGCCATAACTTTACAAATGAGTTCAAATTTGAACAAACAAAGATCACCGTTGCGTCCGAAACACTCGAATTAGCTGGAAACGAGTCCGAAATCGTCAAAATTGGATCAAATTTGAGTTTAAACAGGCCAAAAAAGTTTCGACCAACTAGAGTGCGACAAGTGGCAGGATGACGTCAGCTTGGCTCAGGAACACGGCTCGGCTCACGAACGCAGCTTGGCTCAGGCGCGGCTCGGCTATGCTCAGGCGCATAAGATGCACGCGCGCGCAGCTGTGCGAGTGGGGCGCGTGGTCAACACGCGCTAATGACTTGTGCGGCGCGTGGGGAGAGTGGACTACATGTGCTTAATGCTCTAGGGCGCGTAGAGGCGCGTGGCTGTGCGTGGTGGCGCGTGGTACTCAGTCGTCTTCAACCTTCAGATGCGCGTGGAGTGCATGGATCGACGCTTCGTTCTTCTACCGGCGCGTGCGGGCTACTTCGACCTCCATTTTCGATTTCGTTTGCAGCAACGGATTTGTCTCGACACAAGGAACACCCTGGAGTGGTCAAAATTTGATTTTGATCACTTTGATTTCTGGACAGCTCGAACCGAGAGCTCTGATACCAGTTGTTAGGAACTGGTCGAAGACAGAGATGATTTTAAATAAAAGGAGAGATGAAATTTAACGTGGTTCGGCAATTGCCTACGTCCACAGCTGCTGTAACTTCACTATGAAACAATTTTTACAAAAGCTTCTCACCCACTCTATTTCTCTCTATTTTCTCCACTGCATTTTTACAACCGAGCTCTCTCCTATTTATAGGAGAGAGCAGCCTACAATCTCTGCATTAGGTGCAGCATTTTATGACCTTGCTGCAGAGATAGTGGGTGGGTGATTTGGTGGCTGCAGTTGGTGCCTAATACAACAAAGCACCATACGGTGCATTTTGTCTCCATTCATAACAGAGACACCCTGTATTGATCTTGCATACTGAATGTATGTTGCTCATGCAAATCATACCTAGTTGTCCATGACCTTATTTTGATCAACTTTGAATTATGAATGGGTGTTATAGCTTAGCTTGCAAAAATCATAACAATGGGGCAATGTTTTTATTTTAAAAAAAAATTATTAAAATCTGATTTGGTTAAGGTTGTGCCTTTGTATTCACTCTATATCTGCAAATTATAGCGACACAACATTCTTTTATAAGAGTTCATGAACAAGATCTAGAAGCCAATCAAACTATCCTAGTGTATAATTATAATCAAGAATGTTTCTAACATTTTACATATGTAACCTCAAAAATGTTTCATCTCAAGGTAAGTGCCTGATGACCTGATGACATATGACCCAGTTATCCAGATGGAAAATCTGGATTCAAAACCCTTCCCCCCCTTTACAAATAGTAGAAGTTGGTTGAAAAGATCATATCCTCCATCTAGATCATGATTTTTATATAGAAATTATATAAGAATCCGCATCAATATTGATCGTCAGTAAAATTCCTGACAATTTCCCAATGATTAAAACCGCATATACGTACGTACTAGTGCAATCAGAACATGCACTTTGTTATCCAATCCAATAATCTAAAATACTATATATGAAAATGAAAATCTAAAAAGTAAAACAACTTCCATAATAGAAAGTACAAAAATTCTATTTGCAGTCACTTTTGCATACTCTTTACGTATTCCACTAATGTGATTGGCTACATCACTTTTTTTAGTATAAAATAACTGTTTTGGCCAATCATGTCAGTGGAGTACATAAAGTATATGTAAAAATGACTGCATGTAGCAGAACTCTATAAATTAATATGAGACTAATCACATATGTATATAGTGTATGGTTGGGAAAACTTCACGAATTTGCAATGTTTAGCCTTTATACATCAACACCCAAAAACATGGAAATCTTCAATTATGCTTACATTACTGTATTAATTATGGTAGGGAAGTTAAAAAAAAATCAGGTCACTAGGATTATTCTAGAAGTATTGAAACCAAGTGCAATATATGTGTGTGACAGCACACGGATTTCCCCTAGAAATTAAGTATCTATGTTCAGGAGCTAGTAACATGCAATTCAAGCTAGCTATAGGCCTACTTGATAACGAAGATTTGAAATGAAGAGGTGAAGCTGTTTAAACTCGTATAGCTTTATCTGTTCTCTTTCTCATAGAAGAAAAGAAAGAAAATAGAAACAACAACTAAAAATAGATTTCTCGGCTCACAAAAATAGATCGAAGATGATCAGTACGTATTGCATATATATATATATAGTCTTTTTGGTCTTGTGCTGCACTTTATGGCCAAAAGAATGCAGAGATTGTGATAGGGACACCTTGCCTAGTTATTAATCACAAACCATTGAACAAAGTCTTAGGTATCTCCAATAAGAATAATTTGATTCATAGGCTTAGTAACGTAGTATTCTTCTCCAAGTTTGAACTAAAATCAGGATTTTGGCAAATCCAAATTAGTGAGTCAAATATATAAATAAGACTGCCTTTACTACCACATTTGGACATTATGAGTGAAATGTAATGCCTTTTGGACTCAAATTATATCCTCCTGATAAATTCCAAAACATTATTAATGATATTTTCAATTCATTCACTCATTTCCCTATTGTTTACATTGATGATATCCTATTATATATATATATATACACCTTCCTTTTTTGGGGTCACAATTGTGACATGTGGACTCTGTTGAGGTTAGATTTTGCATACTATAAGCAATCATCAAGCTTCCTAGATTAAGAATATGAGTGACAACAAGTATTTTATTTTTCTCAATTTTGAAAAAAAGAACACTCAAAGCTATCTTCTTTCTTTAAAAAGTTTAGTGAGACTTGCAAGTGAGGAGGATGTGTACTCCACACTACTAAATGAGTGCATGACACATCCTCAATAATGGATTTAACGTCTGCTACTAAATAAGGAGAAAAGAACCCTCAAAGCTATCTTCTTAGTTTATTACATACCATTGCTAAGGATGTTTCCTGCACACCACAAATCCACAACCTCAACTTATAAATTGCATTATTCATACCCTTCTTTTGATTCTAAGAAACACAATTTTGAGGGTTCTTTTTATCTAATCTTACCGATTATTACTATTAATTTGAAGAGAATTTAATCTTTAAGCTTTTCTTATGAATCGCAGTAATATCCAAGAGAGCTTAAGACAGCCGAGATACCAAACATAAACATTTCAACAATTTTGAAGTTTTTTTAATCTTACCGATTACTATAAATTTGAAGAGAAATTAAACATTAAGCTTTACTTATGAATGTCAATAATATCCAGGAGAGCTTAACACAGTCAAGATACCAAACATGTCGAAGCTATCAATACATTAAAAAACATTTTACTGAAACCAAGAGTTAGAGAGAGATAGGTCACATATCAAAGGAAGGAGAGGGACCTAGTGATCAAAAGTCAGATTCAAACCATGACAAAGAATCTAACAACCTGCTCCTTCTTTGTCTTATAGTTACAAGTCTCGTTCTGCGTGCTAAGTCTCGATGGTGTGTTTTTAAAGAGATACCAAGTGGATTTTTAAAGCAAGCCCAGTAATTTAAAGCTTACGAATATTTTAAATGTCCTGAAAATATTATTTGTAATATTTTCAGTGTTATTGGACTAAACTTATTTTTAAATAACACAATTATAATATTTTTTAAGAGCTCCAAAATATTATAATTGAAAAAAATTATTTAATTTGAATGATTTCAGTCATTTAAAAATATTATGAGATTTAAATTATGTTGAAAACTCGAAATTGATGATGAAAGAATATTATTTTATGAACTTTAGTTCATAAAATAATATTTTATTTTAATTCCTCTTAGTGTTTTATATTAAATAAATGTTTACACATTTTCAAATCAGTATTTACACTTACCGTTAGATCATTTTGTGAATCCCAAGATGAAGGACCTGGATTAAATGCTCAAGCCCCTCACTTTTTCCTTTTCCTTCTCTCTCCTTTCCCTCTCTCCCAACCCGATGGACGGGCTCTCCCCTTCGTCTCCATGGTTGTGCTTCTCCTCTCCAACCCAGCTCCACCGCCGACCACCTTTAGTCACCTTCACCACCGGCAGCTCCCCCTCACGACGGTGAGTCCAAACTCACTGATGGCGAGTCACACAGCAGCCTCCCTCTCCTCCCATAGCAGCTCAACCGATTGGGTTTCAAAACTCATTCTCCTCCTTTGCGCCACTGTGCGTGGCCAACAAAGTCACCGAACACCTCCACCGGTACTACCACTTCATAGGCTCCATCTCTATGGTCTTCCCTCCCCCTACTCTCTCCCTCTCCGTTGGATCCCCCTCACACATGAAACCCACAGAAACCTATATGGGTTCTCCCCATGCGCCGCCATACGAGGTAGGCCACTAGCTACCACCCACGACCTCGCCTAACCACCCCATTCCTCCTCCCCTTGACCCAACCACCACCTTGCCACCATAGCTCCACCACACCTCCCTTAGGTCCTCCATGGCCAGCCTTAACCCTTAGCGTTGAAACGCATGAATTTTCATGCCATGAGACCCACAGCCTAAACTCCTCCATGATCCACCGTGCCTCCACCTCATGCCACCTTGGTACCACCATGAGGCCACCAGTTTAGAACCACGACCAAACCTTTCCCTGCTCAGATCCACACCCGTAGCCACCTTTAGTAGCCCAAGCAGCCACTGTACGCAGTTTAACCATCACATACGACTCTTTGAATGCCTTCGACCATGACGGGCAGCAAGCAACGCACGGATTATCCCATCGATGGTATAACCCTCTATCTCTCATTATTTACTATAAATGTTAGTTGATAGGTTGTGGACTGTGCTATTAGTAATGTGAAATCCGCTCGTAGTTGTGAAGTGAAATGTTTGGCGTAATTGTGTAGTGTGATGTATAGTGTTGTGGACTGTGTTGTAAAGTATGGGTGTGAGGTGTATGCCGTAGTTGTAATGTGGTGTAGTATTGTGAAGGGAGTACACGTGGAGTGTACTCCATGTAGTGTGGCGATGAACCGTGTGGCATGCGCCGTAGTGACGTGTGACGTAGTGTGAAGAGAGTACATGTGGACGTGTGCTCCATGTCGTGTAGAGACACACCGTGTGGTGTGCATCGTGGTAATACGTGATGTAGTGAAGGGAGCACACATGGTGCATACTCCATGTGGTGTAGCGATGCACCGTTTGGAGTGTCTCCAAGAAAAGGATGGTTGCGTAGTTGAGGAGCGTAGAGCGTATGGTGTAGTGTCGAAAATTGTGTAACAGTGCCCCAAAATAGTAGTGATGTGGCCTGTAGTCCGAGGTGACAGGTGTCACCTTGTAGTTGACTTATGGTTTAGAGTATGTGTGAAGTGATAGGATAGTGTAAGAGTAGTGCAGTGGAAGCATGACGAGTAATGTGACATAATTCGGGATTTGTCTCGAGCTACATAATGTGACAGAGATGTAATGGTGAATGGAACCCTATCGTGTCAAGTGTTGGGATGAACTTGTAAAGGGGCCAGGAAGTAGGAAGTAGGCCTGCAACCCGACCCGTCCAAGGCTGTTTTGGGCCCGTTCGACCAGACCCGGCATGAACTGCAAAGCAAAAATGGCCTGACCCGACCCGCGCATTTTGGGTCGGGTCGAATTGTCGGTGGTTTCACACTTTTCTTTCTTATTTTTCTTAGGAAAAAAAAAATAAAGAGAATGCATCCTAGCCATTGATGCTCTGCTCATCGATTGCTTCAGTGGTGGTGACCACCACCATCTAGGCTTCTTCCGAATGAAATCGGAGTGCCGCAGCTCGATCTCTGAGTGCCTGATGTCTGGTGGCTACAAGGAATTGGACTCGGAGTCCGCGATGGATTCAAAGAAAAACCGCCACATTCGGTGCCCTGCTCTCACTCCGATCACGTATTCTAACAAACCCAAACCCCTACAATCCATTCAACTTACTTGCTAAGCAGATCCGAAGACGAATCTCCAACACTAAAAACAATATGCACAAGCTTTATCACTAACCAAAGAAAAACGAAATGTTGAAAAACTACAAATAAAATGCATAAGCGTTACAACGATGGCATCGCCTCGTGATCAATGGCTCCACGGGGAGGATCAGCGAAACAGTGATAGTCTGCTGGAGCACCGAATGGCGGTTTGAAGGACGAGAAGGGGAGCTCGTGAACCAGGCATGGAGCCAAAAACAGAGATAGAGATAGAGACGAGTGGGCTTCGTATAGAGAGAGAAAGAAAGAGGAGAGAGACACAGTAAGTTGTGAGGAAATTGAGGGGGAAATGGATGGAGGAATAGGAGGTAAAATGGGGAGTGTGGAAACGGGGGCCAGGAGAGAGTTGGGATCTGGGTTGGGGGTGTTTGGGAAGAAGGAAAATGAAAAAGTGGGAGAGGGAAAAAGAGCAGAAAACTATGGTCTCTTCAAATTCGGGCGTGATCGGTTTCGACCGACATTAGAGAAAATCAACCTGTTATTTGCTTTGAACCGATGAACTCGACTAAAGTTGGGTGGGCCCATATCGGGCCTTTTGGATTGAATGGGCCAGACTAGTTTATGCACAGCCCTAGTAGGAAGGTTCTACTGACCGGGTTTGAGTAGAAATTGGTATCGGAGTATGGAGCTTGTTTATACAAGCGGACGTTCATTGGACTATAAGTTGATCTTAGGTGATAAAGGGTAAGGTACATGTGCATCTGGTGAGACAGTGTACCAGATGGATGTATCATATATAATGGGTAATCTGTCATAAGCATGGTTGCACGATGTTTAAGCCTTAAAGTTGGCTTAAATTCATGTGACATATATGAATGGGAATGAGGATTGAGTTTGGGCTAGGAAGCATGAAGGTAGTAATGGGTACATTGTTTAGGATCGGGATGCTTGACTTAGTTGGTTTGAGTCATGCATTGGAATGTGGTTAATAGGAGAGTAAGATGAATATTTTAGTGTCTTCACCCTAAGGTGAATCATGGAGATAGTGATGGTAAATGGACCCCGAAGGTTTTAGCATAGTAAATGGCACATAAGAACCCAGGGATGGATGGAGAGTGTTCCAAGTGAAGCGTAGTTCTATTTCTAGTTTAGTTGCTCATGTACTAGATTGAGAATAACGTTAAGGTTATGTGTATGCATGTAGGTTGCCATCTGACATGCACACGAATGGACTGCATAAGATGAGTTTGGCATGAAGTCCATGTAAGTATTACGTTCACACTCTTCTAGAGTTTTCTAAAGATATAAATGAAAATGAAATGCTTTTTCCCTTATGATGTTTTACAAAATGACATGAAAAATGCTTTACGAAAGAATGCTAAGTATAAAAAATTTTTTTTAAAAAAAAGTATAAGTAAGTAATGACCCTTCTTGGTAGCTCTTTTTTTATGCCCCCAAAGTATTAAGTGTATGCATGTGAATGGATGCTATACGTGGTAAGCATTGTATGTATTTTCACGAAATGAAATGCGAGACTTAGGCCTTATGCTTTCAATGATGCAAAGAAAGTGTTTTAAAGGCCCATATGAAAGATAATGCTTTAAATGATGCCATAAACTGATATTTTAAATGATGCCATGAAAGATGATATTAAGCCCATGCTTTTAAACGACTTTTACGAATGAAAGGACTGAAAGAAATGTAAAGAACTTAAAGGACTGAATGGACTAAATGTTTAATGTATGAAAACACGTAACGGCGATGACTGAATGAACGGATAAGGGTACCGAAGGACTGGACTAGGCAGATTGCAATGCCTGGTAAGTATTATTGGTAGTGCACCCAGTGCTGCACCCTAACGGAATGGATTCCTAACCTATGGCCACGGGCGAAATCAGGTCCAAAAGACCTCTAACCCTCATACACGGGGCATAACAGTGTGCAACAGCCAATGAAAGCGATAAGAGAGAATGTATGTATGTTAAGAAAAGATGTGTACATAATAAGCGATAAGGCAGAGAGGCGTGGGGAACTGTTTACAAGAAGAAACCCTTTTTAAAGAAAAAACCCACATCACAACATTTTAAAATGAAATGAATGTCTATGTATGATATGTATGGAGTGATGAATGCATAACTGAAAACCTATGTTATTATAGCTTAGCTGTATGAAGTAATGCTTACGAGTCATCGACTCATTTTAGTTTTCATGTGTGCCCTCCCCGGGACAAGATGAGCATGACGCGTCAAGACGGACACGGCCCAAGGGGAAGAGCACGAAAGCCTAGGCATAATGTTTTGTACGAGATATTTTAATTATAGAATTTAATATTTTCCTCTGTAACCCTTTAAATTAATAAATATGTTTTATTTATAAACATGAAGTCTTTTGTATCCTAGCATGGAAGGAAAAGAAATTTGAAAATGAACTATAATTATCATCTCTTTTCATAAAATTATTTTCCAAATGACCCACCACAAGGATGGGCATTACAAAGAAGGAAGAGGGACTCACCGTCTACAAGTAGAAGCGATCTTGAGAGAGAGGTTTTACAAAATCTGAGAGAGAGGGCTTGGGGTTAGGGTTCATTGGGCGGAGGAGGAAGTAAACGCCAACATCACGAATCCTGTAGGGGTTTGGGTTTCCCATTAATGAAACACACTGTTTCAATAGACTATGCATTTCTATCTCCACAAGGCACCTCTCCCTTCACTAAACACAGAGTTGCATTTTGCCACGCTAGCTGGCATGCACAGGGCCTTCCCCTTCACAATTGCTTTTAGACTATTTTTTTTTTTCCACCCCTAGCCATTATCACAGATCGAAATGTGATTTTCACCAACAGTTTCTGGAAGGAAATGTTTAGACTACATGGAACACAATTGAACTTCACTTCAGCCTACCATCCTCAATCAGATAGTCAAACTGAAATAGTCAACAACTGTGTCCAATAATACTTGAGGTGCTTTGTTAGTGAGAGGCCAAAGCAATGTTAGTGAGAGGCCAAAGCAATGGGTTCACTGGCTACCTTGGGCAGAATGGTGGTATATTACTTCTATACATTTTAACAAGAATTACACCCTTTAAGGCTTTGAATGTCCTTCCACCTCCTTCTTTGATGCAATATGTGTTTGAATCATGTTGTTGATTCTAAGTTAAGATCATGAGAAGAGATTTTGGCATTGTTGAAAAAGAATCTCTTGGCTGGATAGTCAGCAATGAAGCAGAATTATGATAAGAGGCACACTATAAGATAGTTTGAGGTATGTGATTTTGTATAGTTGAAGTTACAAAAGTACAAGCAAAAGAGTATCTCCACTTGTTCCAATCCAAAATTTGCAGCCAAATACTATGGTCCATTTAAGGTGTTGGAGCATATTGGAGAAGTGGCCTATAGATTGGAGTTGCCACTTAATTCTTCTGTGCATCAAGTTTTTCATGAATCGAAGTTAAAGAAACATATGGGGTTAGATATATGCTAAGATAACCTTCAATACCTTTGATAGATTCTCATAGCTATATGAGAACTGAACCTAAGTCCATTTTGCAAAGAAGAATGACAACTTGTAATAACCAACCATTCATTGAGTTGCTAGTTAAATGGCATAGAGCTCCCGAGGAAGACTCATCTTGGGTCCCTGTAGAACAACTACGATTTCAGTACCTGACCCTATGGGCAAGGTCTTCCAAAGGTGAGGGGAATTTGAATGAGAGGCTATCAAGATAGATTGAGTTGGGGACTGAAGGAATAAGAAGCACATGAGTAGCACATGATTCATTAATAGGATGAAATGACAGAGTTGTCCTCACTTAATGTGGTTAGATTACCATTCTGTCTTTACCACTGTAACGAGAATAACTGTAATTCAATGGTATAAGAATTGGAACTCGTGAAAGGAACATTCATTCAAAAAGTTTAATACAACTTATTTCTTGGATGCTCTAATCCCTCGAAGATCATATCGTTCATATGTTCTTGATTTCTCTTGAAATTCTAGAAAGTTGTAACAACTAATGAATATCATGTAGTTAAGAACTCAAGGATCAAAGATGTAGTTTGATGAGATGGCAATACTTATTCTATGTGTGTATATTTCATGGAAGAGTTTAGTTTTATGCTTTTGTAGGGCCAAAAATTAGAGAATAAGGAATAAGTGAAGCCAAGAGCTGATGTTTTACTCTCAATTAATATGAGGTTTTCTTCTCTCCATTTGAGGTTTTGATTCATGAAACAAAGAAGATTTTTGCAACATATCTTTTGTTTTTTGTTTTAGTACAAACCAGCACCAACAAAGGCTGGTAAATGTTGGATGGCGTCGTGACAGCCTATGGGTGGTTGCAAGCTAGTTGTGGCTGCCAAAGATAGACAAAGGGTAGTGGTTGGTGGTGGCATTTAGACAACTATACACCTTAAACCCAGAGTTCACAACAGTAGGGAATCTCCTATTTCCATCTCTCATCTTCTGTTTCTCACAACATACACGAATGTGATGCATGCAAGAATATTAGAATGCTGAACTATGAAATCAAAACCGGAAACCAAAGGAAAGAATTTGGTAATCCTAGTAAACTAACTGCCACTTAGTAGTTGGGATAAGATTAATAATATATTATGGTTAAGAAAATGACGAAGGTTTTCAATACAACTTGTTGGAAGATGATACAAATTAATAGGTAATCGCATATGTTGAAGTCGAACGATCATAAGCCATACGAGTAAAGCCCATTGCTGTTGCTGACTGCAAACATATTTACAATGGATCAATTAACTAGTGATGAGAAATCATACATAATTTCACAAATATAGACAAAAGCAGACATATTTACAGAAACAAGAATTTACATATGGGATCCAATTGTTTTTCTCAATGCAGTCACCCAGTGAACAGCGGGATGCGACTTCTGATTGGCTGGCGGCATATTGGACAATTGGAAACTCGTGGTCCACAGTCTCTGCAGGTCTGCAATGAAATCATTGTTATACATAATGATTGAAATACCAGCAAATGAGGGAAAAAATAAGAGCAAATATAGCTATCACTGCAGCTCACCATGTGTCCACAGCCAAATGCCAAGTTCTTTGGATTGGTTAGGCAAATTGGGCACTCCTATATTCAAATTAGACAGAAAAATAAATCAGAGATCTGAACTGATAAAACCCATCAAGGAATAGACCTAAGACTAGATTGGAAGAGTTAACATGTCCCTTCACCAGGTAGGTTAGACCATCATACCATGGGTGGCAGAACTTACAATGAGCTAGGTGACTCCCAATGTTTGAACGGTAAGCGGGTTTAGACTGCACAGCTAGATAGGTAGACTGCTTGTTAAGTCTTATTTCTAATTTTGGACTCCCTATGTGTTTACTTAGCAATGTTGCCAGGCCACTGCTTGGCCAGTTTTTAGAGCAATAATATATAGACAGGTGACACTTTCACAAACATGGCAAAACACGCTACACTATAATCATACCGATTGGTTGCGTCCATCTCCCATTGGTGTTGATGATGGAAGGATGCTTGGCTGTCGAGTCGGCTGTGGACGATGAGTGTAAGGAGCTGGAGGAGGGCGTGGAACAATTTTCTTTGCTCTTCCTGTCACACGTCTTTTATCCAAGAGCAAATGTTGATCAGAAACCATTCACAATCTAATTCAAGTTCAATAACATGACATTTGCCTTTCACCCACAATTGAATTTGGCATAGCTGGAACAACAAAGAGAACTCGTATAGTTCTGAGTCTATATCCAATCATTGGCTCATAGAATACCTCAATTTTTCACAGAAAAGCTCTCACTTCAGGGAAGTTTATATCGGGTTTATAGCCACCACTTGAAAACTATAATATGATAAGGATAAGGACCCTACCCAATTATGTGAAGCTCAGTTGCTGCTTTGTACTGGAAGGGGATCTCCATTAGGGCGGCTAGAGCAAAAGCTGTTTCTTTTGAGGAAGGTGTCCCATTCTTTGACATTATTTCAGTGAAGTTGACAAACTACACAGAAAATATGTTATTTAAAAAATAAAACATTGCATCAAATCAAATCAAAGTTAATTGTATGCTACTACTGTGATACCTGAAAGTTATCAAATTCGCGTGCAGGGATCTTGTCATCAAACTTCCTCATGTCTTCCCAAGGTCCATCACCAACTCCGACAAGAACAATTGACAGAGGATATGAACTGGATGTCAATATCAAAAAGGTAAACTGTTTAGTTTTAACAACATTGCTTCTATACAGCACAACTGCCACAACTGTTTCTTTAGCATCTGATCATTTATAATAATTTAACTGTCAGTGTCTCACCAGATCTACTTATTTCACAGTTAAGCTTGTGGTTTAAAGGAGACAAAGGCTGTACATTACAATTTTTGGATTTTAATGTTCGGACATGGGAAAGCCCATTAAACTATTCAAATCCCTTTTTTCACTGTATAATTGCTTTCCTCCTCTAATACAAAAAGAAGCATTTTAGGTTAAACGCATTGTAAAAGGTAAAATTAAAGAAGCACAGTACTTCCCACAACACAGCCAACATGGCACGCTAACTCTAGATCATACCTTGCCCATCAGAACCCAAACTGAGATGACAAGCAACAAACCGCTGCCCACAAAAACAACTACCGATACCTTTGCTCTCCAGCATTTTCTTTTACTGACTGAAGAATCCCTATTCTAACGTTTTAAAGAATAAATTGCAGGTAGGATATAAAAAAACATGCCTAACCAAACCTTACTTAAATAGTAAAATGAAAAGAAGAAAAAAATTCAATTAAAACCTAAAACCAGAAAATATAAATCCGTCTATCTGCAAGACTCTACCTCGCATTGACAATTGATTGGATCGTTTTGGCTTCTTGTGGACTTAATTCATTATCACTCGTATCGACGCTCCTTGTAACCTTCACAATAAAGAAATCACTCTCAATAAGATAGAATGTGTGCATGAAACCACGTTGCAGCTGGGTGATCAACATAATTTTATTTCTATAGTTTAATGTTTCAATTTGAACATTAATTTCTGTTCTCGGTATTTCTTTTAATAGTTTTAGCTCCAAGAACCAAATTTAGACCATATGTGCAAACTCTTACAAAATTTTCGAGACTTGAACAATAATTTTGAAACCATCATCATCTAAAGATATTTATATCATATAAAAGAATAATTACATATATTGTAAGTTATTTAAAACTACTTTGTATGAATTAAGTAACTGGATTTACTATGCATAAGAATAATCATTTAGTATTTCAGCTGATTACACTGTCTCCTCACCAAGTATGGATGCGGTAAAAAGTGAGATGAGAGCTTGATATAACAGAATATTGAGGGTTATGAAAGAAAATGGGAGAAAAGTTTTAAAAATAGATTTTTAGGTAAGAAAAGTTAAGTGTCTTTAACCTTATCTCTGCATAAGAAAAGTTTACTATTTAACCTTATCAGGCCTCTAAATAGTAAATATAGTTTTTTAGGCAGTGTTTATTAGGGTGTCTTTGGGACCCTCTAAATTGCCTAGTCACTGAGCTTATCCCTTTGTCACAGTTTGTTAGTGGGTCTGCGAGAGAAAAAGAGAGAGATAGAGAGGACTTGATTTCAACCTGGCCATCGGCAATGATAACCAACACATGGTACAGGCCACCAGTTTTCTCTACAACGTCGATTGCAGCCTCAACTACCGGAGCATAAGAAGTTGGCCCTTAAACAAAATTACACACATCTATGAAGCCATGTCACTTGAGACAAGCAAAATACTATAGACAAGGTTAGCTAATGTCAAAAAGCAGAAAGTAGAACGTAATCCACGGCTTGGTGCCATCATATTCCAATTAATGAAGTATTAGTACCATTACAATGATGGAAGAGGAAACCAACCTGAGAGCTGCAAGGCCGGAACAACTTTCTTATAGCAGGACAAAACTTCTTCAAAACCATGGCAAGGTGACTTATCACTGTGAAAACTAAACACTTCTTCATCATGTGTGGTGGCTATACAGAAAATAATCCAGGGATCATATCAGAAAATGCGAGAATATTGTCAATATGTTCGACTTTAGAGGACTAGACATACCATCACCAAAACCAAAACAAGGAATTAAGTTGTCTTCATCAAAAGGGGATAAAGTCTTTCCAATCACAGCTATGGCCTTCTCATATGGATTAGGCGTATCTCCAATGGCATGTAGGCTTCGCTTATTGAACGAGACTTGGCCTTCAGTAACAAGATTGATGCATTAGTCTCAAAAATATACAAGGTCTATATTATTGGTTAACCAATAAACACTACCTGCCAGGTTAGATCCTCGAATATGTGATCATTGCATCATAACAGGGGATCATATATCTGTTAGCAAGGACCTTTCAAAGATGTATCGACCCTTAATATAATGAAGCATTTATGCAGAAACTACCTAAGATTATGTACAAGGAAATAGAATGAAACATCCCTTAGTTTTGGACCTTTGCCAAACTGCAATTGGGGTGACCCTCTCCATTGAGATGGAGAGTATCTATCTATCTATGTGTGTGTGCGCGCGTCTATTGACCATGCGATCTGAGTTCTGCGTCATGAACAACTCGAACACTAATATTTCGACTGTAACACATATTAACAACACAAGTGTCTCCTGCACTTCGACAAACCTGTCCATTCATTGCTTTTGGTGAAATCAATTCCAAGAATGAGATTGGATGACTCTAGACCTGCATTTCTCAGTGCTTCTGTAACCTGTTAAAGAAAATACCCATTCTTATTCAAGCAGGAAATGAAATTGCTGGGTTATTCTGCAACGTTCACATTGTTGCCAATGTTTTGTACTTTAAAGTCCATATTGGAACAGAGTTGCTAAATGGTAATATACAAACGTTTGTCATTTATAACTTTTTTTTTTTAATCTTTTAGAATGGTTGGATTTATGAATTTTTCTTTTCATGCGATTTTGTGATATTTCAAAGTGAGTTTGAATGAATTTGAGACATTGGGAGAACTAGACGAGATCTGTAAAATACATGTCCACTCAAAGGGTGGATACATGCAAGGACCGCCCGGGC
Organism: Carya cathayensis; assembly: GCA_011037825.1. Taxonomy (NCBI): domain Eukaryota; kingdom Viridiplantae; phylum Streptophyta; class Magnoliopsida; order Fagales; family Juglandaceae; genus Carya; species Carya cathayensis. The sequence continues at coordinate 1,781,681 of QGSO01000261.1, forward strand.
TAGGGACAGGCGGGGTGCCCAAAATCTTCCCTGGGAGTCATTTACCAGCCCTAGGAAAAATATAGGAAAATCTATATATTTTCTTGGAGTTTTGCTACATACAAGCAAAGTCACGTATTAATTTGCGTACCAATACTGATTCTTTCATACTTAAAATTTAAATTAATATTGTTTTCAATAAAATTTACTTTTTGACCAATCACATTAAATTAGTGCGCAGATTAGTGCACAATTGTGTTTGCAACTAAATTTTTTCATTTTCTTGAGAATCCATCCTTGAGAAGTGAAACACTACTTGAACAACCCGCACATGGTGGACACTGGACATTATGAAAGTTGCTCCTTTTATACATCAGAATTTCAATGATAAGTTAGCCTTTGAGAAAATTTTGAAAAGATAAATACATATTGTGCCTCTAAATATTACTGTTTATTACTCAAATGTAGGACTGTAAATGAACCAATCTGTTTGATAGCCCGCTCAGTACTCGCTCGGTTAAACTCGAATCGAACTCGACTCATGAAAAAAAAAGCTCGTTCGTTAAAGCAGATACCCGCTCTATTTGTAAATGACACATACCCGACAAAACTCAACTCGACTCCACTCGACTAAGGCTCGTTTAAGCTCGCTCGTTTATGCTCGAGTCGACTCGTTAGCTCGACTCGATTAAAACTCATTCATATATTGATAAATATATACATACACCTATGCATGTATATATGTATTAGCTAATAATAAAAGTATACCACTTTTATAATTAAATATATAATATGTATTCTAATTACTTATGTCTATATAGTGAATATACTTCATAGGTATATTTTATAATTTGTATAATAATTAGTTGGTAAAATTTAATAATTTCTTATACTAATATGTGTGAACCATATATGAAATATGTATATATTATCATATTAAGTGTGTGTATTAATAATATATGTAGGCATATAATATATTGTTATTTTGGATAAATATCAACTAGTTAGATATTAATTATTTATAAATTTTTTAAAATTTTATAATTTAATAGAGTTTCTATTTGTTAGTTGTATAAATTCAATATTAGTTTTTATTTATTTATTTAATTTATTAATTATTAAATCTTATTCTAAAAAAAAAATCGAGCTCGGCTCGACTCGAATTCGTTTGTGGGACGAGCTCGAGTTAAGAGTTTTGCTTATCGATTCAAGCTCAAACAAAGAATTAAAAAAAGTTTCGAATTCGGGCTCAAACTCAAGCTTGAGTATTTTGAGTCGAGTCGAGCTCGGCAAGTCAAAAACCAGCTCGGCTCGATTATAGTCTTACTCAAATGGAAGAAGTACTAATTTGGTTGTGATTAGGTGCTTTCAAGCGTTGAAGTATATTGTCAATAATAATAAAAAACAAGTAAAAAATAATAATAAAATATTTAATAATAATAATAAAATAATAAATAATAATATAATATATTAAAAAGTGTTTGAAATAATCTCGAGACCCTAAAAACACCCTAATTAATAGGAATATAAAAGATACCTTCTTCACAAAAGTTCAAAAAATCCAAATATGTCCTTTTCTGACACGTTAAAGTAGAGTGAAATATTAGTTTGTTCGGCGTAGATTCCACGAAACCGCGTTGACGTCATTCCATTGAGCCTTTTTACAATAAAATATAATACATTTTTATTATAGAATAATAATATATATAGTAATAATATATGAAGTGTGAAAATATTATATAATTATTTTTGAAAAATAGTATGATTTATTATAAAAAATTCAATTTTTTTATATAAATTTCGTATTTATTTAATTTTTTAAATAATTAAATAACTCTTCTATACTCATGACTGTAAATATTATTTTTTTTTTTACACCTTATATGACATCATAATGATTTATTAAAATAAAATATAAATATAAAATGATAGAGAGAATTTAAAATTTTAGTCTTTTTTTTATTTTTAAATTTCTTATTATTTTGAATATTTTTTCTAATATAATAACGCTAAACAAAGACGGTAAAAAGTGAACCCATGAGTCATTTTCTCTATTTTATTTATTTACTTTTTAAATAATAATAAATAGAAGAAATGCACCCATCATGCACTCTCAAGGTGCACAGCAACCTTTTTAATAAACCACATGATGCCATGTCAATGGGAAAACTGATAGGTATAAATAAGAAGTGTAGTAGCATTACATGGGGAGGAGAAATTCGGTCCTTGGTTACTAAGGGTTCTTTTAGTAAGAAATCAAGGTATTGCCAATTGATCTATAGAATCTTGGCTTAATATTTATAATTTTAGAATGTACAAATTTCACATATTTATTTTTAAAAGAGGCATAACATATATATATATATAACTATTTTTTTACTAATAAACTCTATTTTTTTTTTTACACAAGCTAAAATTATATTTAAAATTATTATTTTTATATATAATAAAATAAACAGTGACTTTTTTAATTTGAAACAGAGATATATTAAATAAAAATCAATTGGGCCACAGACAATTTTGAATGGATTTACCCGTCACAACAACCGCAAATCATGACTCCCAAACACATGCCATGAAATCGTGCTCATCCAAAATCAGTGTAAAATATAAATTCGCAGAGCAGAAGAAAACAATTGAAAATAGAGAGAGAAAGGAGAAGCGAACCTGATCAAGGGAAGAGAAGTTATCAGGGATGTATCCATACTTCTTCTTGACAGAAAGCTTTTCCACGACATTGGAATTTTGGCCCTGATTTCCGCTCATTGGTGGAGCTGGAAGACTGGCTGTGGAGTTGCCCCAGTTGCTGCTGCTAGTTTCTCTGGAACCTTCACGCTTATGCTTGAAAAGTGACAAGAAGATACCCATTTCATCTTCCTCAACACGACAACCCAATTCACAGACAGAGATGCAGTCTTTAAAACACAGAAAAAGAGTATCTTTGGAATTAAACGACTTAAATTTCTAATAATAGATATGCATAACGAAGAAAGGAATAGGTGCCCCTTGGCTACTAAGAGGTGGGAAAAGAAGAAAAGGAAAAGAAATTCTAAACAGACAGCTTTCGTTGGGTACGTGTCGTTTTGTGAAGCGTAATTGTAAAGCGTAAAGAAATTTATATAAGCAAAAGATACCGTTGTTCTTTCCGCTTTTCCTTCTCTCTAACAAACACCGTTGAATTAAGTTGCTCGTCCTTTATAAACTTAAGCAACTATCTATTTAGAAAGAAAAGAAAACATATATTTAACCTACATTTCGACGTTGAATTGAGTTGAATTAAGGTAAAAATTAAAAATTAAATAAAATATTATTATAATATTATTTTTTAATATTATTATTATTTTAAAAATTAAAAAAATTAAATTATTTATAATATTTTGTGTTAAAATTTAAAAAAAAATTATAATAATTAAATTATATGAATTGAGATCTAAACTAGCGTTATAATCATTTCTTTGAAGAAAAACTACTATAATTATAAAAGTTGATGCCCCAGCCTAGGAGCGACCATTGGGGGTGCTTTAAATTTTAAAAAAAATATATTTATTAATATTTTTAAAAATATAAAAAAATAACAATATATTAATAATCACTTTCTTAATTAATAAGTAACAAAAAAAAAACTTAAATGTATCAGTGGTCAAAATGAAGGGACAACATGGAGGCCATAATTGCATTATTCTTTTAGATAAATTGGATACAGTATAAATTCTTCTATATTTTTAAGAACAGAGTAATGTTAAAGTATAAATATCACATATATAAATTTTATACAAACCTATATAGAAATATGGGCTCTATTAAGAAAAAGTGACCTTTTCACACTTTTCTATAGTTAGTCCCCATTTTAGAAAGAGTTTTATTACGTACAAGCAAAGTCAAGTACTAATTTGCATACTAATACTAATTCCTTCATATTCAAAATTTAAATTAGTATTATTTTCAATCAAATCTACTTTTTGATCAATTATATTAGATTGATACATATATTAGTACATAATTATATTGATCAATTATTTTTTATTAATGATACCCACATTTTTTATAAATAATTTATATAAAACTTATATATTTAAAATTTATACTTTACTCTTTATTTTTAATGATATTTAAAAAATGGGTTGTAAAAGATTTAAAGAATCTTTCCTCACATCTCATCTATCAAAACCCTTGAGGCGTACTAATCGAGATGGCCTTTATTCGTACCACCTAGTGGATGGTCCTCGAAATTTCCGATCACTTGGGACAACTATTTAATTGGATTATAAATGTTATCGAGGCCGCAAAAGCTCTCGTAATGAACATGGTTAAAATATTTAATTACAAAATTTAAAAGTTCAAAAGAGCGTAGGCTAATGTTGATTTTACATTTAACCCCTTAAACATAAGAGTGGATAGATGACAAATACTTATATGGAAAATCCTATATAAACCATTACTTTACAATTTTTTTTAAGAAAAATTGTCATAATTTATTTATAAAGAAACTTACATCCATGAGCAGATACATTAGGAGATATCTTCATATCAAATATGACATTATAAATCAAAATAATGCATTTGAAGTTTTATCAGTATAATATTTCCTTTTATGACGAGTCAATAATGCATTTAGAGCTTCATTACTACATTATTTACTTTTGTGACTAGTCTGGTATTCACTACTGCTGATACTTTTTACAGACAAACAATTAAGAGATAATTCAACCCCGCCCTTTATAAAAACAGACTACAAACAAAAGTCCGAGAGACAAACTCCTTTTTATTTTAATTAACAATAAGGAAACAAAAAATAAAAGCAGTTAGATATATGTAACAAAGGATGTATTACAGTTGTAACGCCCCCACTCCCACATACTGAAACGTAGAATTGTGACATCGGGATGATGACAACACGAATCACACACCCTAAACAATAACTGACAAGTGTGTACACATGTAAAAAGTATACAACAAAAAATCACAGTGAATAAATAAAGGATAGTCAACTAAGTACCAAAATTTGAAACACAGATTTTTCAAAATAAAATGCCTTTAAAAACATATACAGTTATTAAATAAAAATATAATACAAACTAAAATACATATCAAAAGTGGGAAACAAATCTCAAAACACGAAAAGTGACCCCAGGTCACTCCTCCGACGAAGCTGAAACCTCAGGCTCGACATTCTCATCTGCATCAAAATCTATGATTTCATAAAACGGAACTGTAGGGAAGAATACCATGTGAGATTATAAGTCTCAGTAAATAAACAACCAAACTACCCAATAGATAAAAACATATTTACACACCAACATGTATGCATGCACATACTAAAACATGCATAAGACCAAAACATCATTTTTTTCATAAAATGACTCATTTTCCAACACACGCCAAAAATTCTATTTGATCTAAAAAAAGACATTAAATACCATCCGCCAATGGTTCAAACATAAATCTGCTATTTTTTCAGAAAATGGTCCTCGTATCTATTTAATCATAAACCTCCATTTTTCCAAAAAATGGCCTAACATATCCATTCATTCAGTCACTGTATGCGAAAATCACAAGTAGGACTTACCATCATCTCTGCTTACTACCATCCCTACTGCTAACACTGTAGGTGGAAATCACAAGCGGGGCTTACCACCATTCCTGCTTACCACCATCCCTACAGCTAGCACTGTAAACGGGAATCACAATCGGGAATCACAGTCGAGACTCTATCACCGTCCCTGCATACCACCATCTCTATAGATCATTTTCCTTTCTTTCATTCTTTTCAATCCATTTAGTACACATGTACCCAAAATCCTTTCTTAACACGAAAACCCAGCTTTCATTCATAATACATAAAAATTTATGCAATAGTGTAATGAATGTCATGACACAATGCACAACAGATAAAAAATGCACAATCACAGCCCAACTCCACAAATATACAAATCCTCCAATCCGACCAAAAATCCACACTCCTAGGACCCAAACCTTGGCACAACCAAACAGATTGCAACAAATATGTTAGTGTAAGAATATATTCAAATCTCAAAAACTTCTTTGAAAAACTACTTATAGTGATGGAATAAAAATCTGGATAATCAAAGGTGGTGCTAAAGGTGGCGACGCAACGATGGAACTGTGCTTTTCAAAATATGGTCCTGGGTCACAAAATTGAAAAAATTTTGAAGAGGAACTAAGGAGAGCTTGGGCTGGCCATGAAAGAGCTAAAGGAGGTTGGAGGAGTTAGAGGTGGTGGCTGGTGGTCGTGGGTGGTTGGTGGTGGTGCAAGCCGCGGTTGGAGGCCAAAGGGGTGAAATCTAAAAGAGAAAGAGAGTGGCTTCGAGGGTTGCGGATCAGGGTTGAGGGTGGTTGGGTTAGGTGGTTGAAGGGTCACCAGTGGTGAAGTGAAGAGCTAGTGGTACGAGGTAGCAACACGACGGTGATGGAGCAAAAAGAGGACGCAACTTGGAGGTGGGCGTGGGGGAAGGTGGCAGCGAGGCAGGGGTTGAGATTGGAGGGGGTGGGGAGTTCGGTAAGCTGGGTAGTGAGGAATAGTGGCGGCGCTCGATGATGCTAAGGGAGAGGGTTGAATGCATGGGGAGAAGGAGATGGGGAGCTCGCGCATGGGACAGGGGGAAAAGGAAGTAAGAAGAAGAAGAAGAAGAAAAAAAAAAAAAAAGAGGAAAGAGTGAGCAAAAATGGAAAAAGAAAAAGGAAGGAAAAGTAAATCTAGTCTTTTCATCTTGAGGCTCAAAACTAATCCAACAAAAAGTATTTCAAAACAGTAATTTAAATAAAATAATTTAAACACAGTAACTGAGTAAAATAAAATAGTGAAATCCAACAATATAAATAACTTAAAATTAAGAGTCAATAAATAATAGACAGTAATTAACAACAAGAAAAAACACATTAAAATAAATTACACAAATTAAATAGTAAGAACGATAAAATACCAGAATAATTATAATAATAATAATCAATTTAAAATAAACGAACCAATAAAATAATTAGTAAAACAACTAATTAAAAATACAAGAAAATGAGGGATGTCACATCGGTTTAGACCAACTCCGTAGATTTCGGAATCTGTGACGGTGTGTGAAGGCAACATGCTTATCTCTTTTCAGTCACAAAGGTCAGATCTAAAAGATTTGGTGATGGTGAGTCCGGTAATCCAGCGTATGTAGTGAGAAGAGCTGCGGGAAGTTACCGGACAACTGTAGATCTATATTTTTTGGCCTTGAAAGAAGTAAAATAAAACTAAATAAAAAGAATTACCTTAATAGACAAGGTGGGTAGGAGAAGGAGGAGGCCTTAGGTGAAAATCAAATATGAAGCCCTTATTTTTTATGAGAGATAGGATATTTTAACACATATTTTAAGTCGGTATATAATTATTTTACAATTTTTTAGTAAAATATTAGTAGTTTTGAATTCAAATCCGTCAAAATCAAACAGAATTGAAATAAAAGTAATAATAATAATATTTTATTAAAGAATTGTATAAAAGTTGTAATTTATGGATTCCCACCGGTTGTTTTTTTCAAAATGTTTAGGTTGAGCACTAATACGCTAACAACCGGTTGACAATTATTCTACCATTTTGTAATAAAATAATATTTTTTAAAATTTAAACATATCTAAATTAAATCAAAAGTCAAAAGAAACAATTAATAAACAATTTTTTTAAATATTAAATTGAATATAAGTTGCAACCTATTATTATCCTTTATTCAGTACATTAACACAAAGGAATTTGGAGCTAGCCATTACAACCGAGGTGACGTGGGGTTTCATATCCTATGAGTTTTGAAGTTTGAACTAAAAAAGAATCACTACTCTTCAGGAAGTTTGTTAGACTGGATTTGGAAGCATTTTGAAATGTAAAATTTTTATTTCATTTTATCTCATCTTATCATTACAATATTTTTTAAATTTTTACATAAAATATAATAAATAATTCAATTTTTTAAAATCTCAATTCAACTTTTTTAAATTTTAAAACAATAATAATATTAAAAAATAATATTTTATTTAACTTTTAACTTTCATCTCAAACTAAAAATTCTCATCTCAACATCCAAACATAACCAAACGAAATACTTATCTGTTACATAATATATTTTGTCACGTATTGCTAATTGTTGCAAGTATGCCATATTACGTTATGTCATCTATAACATTTTTGTCATATCACTTAATATTCATTGTTGTAAGTATGTCATGTTACATATGCCATCTATTACATGCTATGCCATATTACGAAATGTTATCTGTTATATATTATACCATGTTATGAAATGTTGTCTGTTACATGTTATGTCATGCTACAAAATGTTTTCTATCTCAAGCACAACATGTCTTTCAACTTATCTTCATGTCATGTTATGCTATGTTAGGATTTGTGTCATTTCATATTCATGTCACGTTTCATCTCGAATACAGTTTGTGTATCTTGGGAATAGTCATGTCAAGTCAGTTCTTGTGTATCACAACCCTAAGTGCTATGATGCGGTAATATCTTAGTGGAACTCTTTTGTTCATACTGAAGTGTTTAAATTAGTGTGAAATTAATATCCCACTTTATGTCACATAACCACCTCCAATAAAGGGTCTTTCAAGCCCATATCTTCCCCCTCCAGAAGTCTAGATTAGTCGTGCAAGCCACACCTCTTTCACTTTAATCACTTCTTCACCCCGTTCTTAGAAAGAAACCCAAAAGAGTTCTCTCAGACAGATTTTTGTGTCTTTTTGCATGGATAGTTTTGACCCTTTGTAAATATTTTCACATGATGACTCCTTCATAAAAGTTGTTCCTCTTTTAGTATAGTTTCCGTAGATATATTATTTGTATCATTCCATGGTCATTTGGTCGGTAAAAAGTATTTTTAACCATGGAAAGATCATTCTGGGCGTGAATCTGAAGAGTATGTTATGTTTTGGAGTTTTTTACCAAACTAATGGACATATCTTGGTCCGAAAATTTTATGGAGTGTTGTTAGTATGTGTTTAAGAGTGTTCATTGAGGTTTTGTTGCATGACTAAAACCTTTGATGATAGATTTTCTTAGATTTAGAAACTTGAAAACTGGAGTGGCAAAACAGTTTTTATTTGGAGAAAGTTTGAATATTTCGAGGTTTGATCTTACTCTAAAGGTTTTGATATTTTTATATGATGATCATAAATCTCTTAGTTTCATGTTAGGATGTTATTTTGAAGATATTTAGTATTAGTTTCAAAAATATGATTTTTCTATGCAAGAGGATTTCAATTAGGCTTAAGATTTGATGTTTTTGGAATAGATCCATGTTTTGTTGATTTTTAGCCATGCGATTTTAAGTTTGATGGTTGGATATTCTTTAGGATACATTTTCAAACCATGTGATGATTTATTTCGAATATCTCACATTCTTAAGCACTTGATCAAGAGATTTATCAAAACTAGTTAAGGAAAAAGTTTTTGTTTTTGAACTAAGTGTCAAACCAAAAACTCCAAGTGTTATTTTGTGATTTTGGTGACTTTAGTTTGATGATTTAAAAGCATGGTTGATCTTAAGATGATGTTATGAATATGTTAGAAGTAAGATTTGATTTTTTGGAATTTTTGGAGATGTTTTGATTTAGGGTTAAAGTTTGCGATCCAAGTGTTTGGATCTTTTACAAAACGTTTGGTGTTGATTATTAGCTTTTCTAAATAGATGTTTTAAGTATGGTTTTAAACTTAGAATAGGAAGATGTTTGTTGCAAAATTTTGGTTTAAGCATAAGTTTTGAAGTCGGAAGGAATTGCAACAAAAATCAAGAGAAATGACCTATGAATGTTTCGGCCATAGTGTGTTTTTCATAGTTGTGACTTGTTTTAAATTTTTCTAAGTTAATATTTGAGTTTAGGACAAAATTTGCATTAGGAATATAAATTTTAAAAATTTTTTGAGTTAGGATGTAAAATCCTTAAGTTATGGGTAAAATGGTTATTTTTCTACATGTAGAAGGAAAAATGGTAATTTTACTATAATTTAGGTTGTTTTCATGTTTCTAATTGTTAGTAATTAAATTTCTAACTTTTAGAATACCCTCTTACAGTTCCTCGTATTTCGTGCTTTATTCTCGTAGAACACGACGATCGAGATAAGTTAGTTTCTAACTTACTATCAGTTTACTGTGTATGTATGATGGGTAAGGGAACTACAATTTATGTATATATGTTATCATATATGCCATGCCACGCCACGTCATTACATGTTTATCTGTTGTGTATGACTTATTCTGTCACGAATATTTATCTGTTACACAATTTATTCTATCATATATTACTATATGTTATAAGTATATCATATTAAGTATGACATATGTTACATGCATGTAATATTATGTAATATTCACCATTGCAAGTATGTCATGTTATGTAAAGAAGTCAGATCAAGTTTATGTTAAGTCAAGTTTCAGATCACGTTTTGTGACGCCCCCAAATCCCCACGTACCCACACGGGGAATTCGAGACGTCCGGATGGTGACAACCCGGGTCACCATCCTATCGACGAGTGCCAAGTGTGTGCAAGCGACAAAAGTGTACAAGAAGATACGCAGCGGATAGCAAAGTCAAATACTAAGTACCAGAATTTTTTCTTAAATAAAATACAAAACGGTTCCAAGGTACATAATAAAATATTACAAAATATAAATATTGTTTCAAAACCAAACATAAAGCATGAACTCCAACTCAGATCTCCGGCGGAGCCGCATCCTCGGGCTCAGCCTCCTCCTCCTCATCGAACACTGCATCAAAATCTACGGTACCAAAAATGGTGCCGCAGGTAAGTAAAATCCAAAACACCACTAGATAAAAACATATTAAACTCAAACAACAAGCAAGAATGAATGCCAATGCACAAAACTCCCAAACCATATTTTTTTCCACGCACGCCAAAAACCCATATGGCTTAAAAACATAACCCTTAAAACCAAGCCTCGCCATTATCCCAGATAATGGCCCAAACCACCATTTTCCCAGAAAATGGATCACAAAACCATCGCCATTTTCCCAGAAAATGGCCCATATCCGAAAACCATGAAAACCAACCAATTATGCATGCACCATGATCTCCCCTAGGGATCATCCGCACACTCTGGCTCTGTGCCACACCGCAGGTAACGTCTACGCGTGTGACACCTACACGAGTGATGCCCAGACTCGCGCCTCCA